>NW_020872964.1:0-12500 GCF_003789085.1 Penaeus vannamei | reverse complement strand
CTCTCCCCTCTCCCCCTCTCCCTCACTCCCGCTCTCCCCCTCTCCCTCACTCCCGCTCTCCCCCTCTCTCCCTCCCCCCTTCACTATGTGTGCTTGTATGCATGCGTATGTGTGTTTTGTTAGCCTGTTTGTTTGTTTATTATTTGGGTGTGGATGGGATGTTTTAAAATATAATGTTTTTTGATATAGATAGGGGCACCTGAAGTATTAGCTGTATTATTTGAAGCTAACAAAACCTGAATATTTTTTATCTTACACATTTTTTCAAATGTTCACAGGTATCAGTAGGAACACAAGATGTGAATATCAACCCTCCTGAAGGTGAAGGAGGAGGAGGTGGAGGGGGTGGTGGTGGAAGGAATGCCACTCTCAGCATCCCCACACACAACTTCACAGCAAGCAATGGCCACCAAGTGAAGTCATATGTTCTAGTGTTTCGGGTATCCCTTGTTCATGACCAGGAGAATGGTGAGTTCCTCTAAAGCTTCATTGAATAATGGCAAGTTTAGCAAGTTGGAATGGAAGAAATCAGGAATAAAGTATCTTGAAGCATTCTAGGGTACTAGGGTATCATAGATTAGCTAATAACCTTATTCCAAATTCCAAAAGTGTGAAGAAAAATATTTGTACACATCAAAATTGTTTAAATGAGCACATATATGTAAAAGAAAAAAAAAGAAAAGAAAAAAAAATTGGCCATTTATTTTTCTTAGATGATTTATTTTTTTCATTAGTATTCATTCCCCTGTTGGATCTAGGTGCCTTTCTGTCTGCACATGTCCCAAAATCTGGGCATTAGGTATACTTGAGTGCCAACTCTCCTGAATATGTGGCCCATGTAAACACTCAAGTCTAGTGTCAAGACTCCTTGCCTTCCCTGTGCCATGTTATCTCTTTTACCTCATATGCAATTTTTCCAAGATCTATATTTGTCATTTGATATACTATACAAGATGATAATAGACTGTTTTACTTGTACAGACTCCATATCATCTCTCTAAGTAGTCCATAACTCTGCAATAATATGTTATTATTTGTGCCATTTTTAAATGATCAGCAGGAATAGGATCCTAAGCATGGAAATAGTGTCCTATCTGGAGCCAGTGCTTTTCCAGTAATGACTCATGGATGGTACATTCTACATTCCCTTTTTAAATACCCATTAAGTCTAACCACCCTCCAAGCGCTTTGTGCACTCATATAGTGAGTGATTCCCATGGCCCTCAATGGGATTTTTCCATCACATGATGAACATATCACAATGTGTCACCCCATATCGAAGGGGTTAATATATGATTAGAAATGAGAGCTTTTTAGTTTTATGGGGAAAAAATGCTGTTTTGATGTGTTTTTGTTTCAAATGAGCAGACACTTAGCAGGTAACCTCTGACTATAGATGTGCACCACCATCCCCCTATGGCTATGAATGGAAGATGTTATTTTCCAACAATCTGAATAGTTCTTTCCCTCTTTCAGCTGGGGAGCCAGTTGCCAAGAGACGCCGCATCAGTCGGAGTTCCTCCCAGGACTCGCAGGACTCCAACATATCAACTGGGGGGACAAATTCAGTTAATGGAGATGCCCATAATGGTGTGGGAACAACTTACTGTGGAGAACTGGTCATGTTTGACAGGCATGGGCGCTGCCTGCTCACTCCTGGGCACTATGAACTGATGCTGGAGCAGCAAGTGGGAGATAATCTACAGTTGTGTAAATCAAGCCCAAAAAAGAATGCAAGCTGGGAGAGTATAGACACACTTAAGTTTGATAATGTTTTTAAATGTATTCCAGTTTTAAAATTTTCTCTTAACTGGAATAGTGAAAACTCAAACTCTTGCATAGAAAGACCAAGACTGAGACCATTAAAACCATTGGATGTTGTTCTAGCCAACAGTGCATCTACAAAGCCTAAGCCTCAAGGTTTGTATTTCACTTCCTTTAACACTCTGAGACTTATCAAACATTGCCTCATAACTTAAAATCTCCCCACTCTTCCATTATGGCCAACCATGTTAGAAATACCATGCTTTAGTATGATTTTTCATTACAAGGTAATTCAGATTTGCATCCAGTGTGTCTTTATCTGTTGAGGTTTTAAAAGTTATCTTTTTTTTTCTTGTGGACTAGATCTAGAGCTGGCATGATTAAATTTATTCAAGTTATGGGGGGTATCATGATTTTAATCAAACATTCTTATAATTACTGTAAATTGTGAATATACAGTATCTTACAAAATATATTGTAGAATATTGTACAAATTATAGATGAATTATTAGCAACATCTTGTGATATCACAAATCAAGTTAAATATTTCTAAAGATATGCAACTTGCAGATAAAAAGTCAATGGTAACACACTCATACACAAAAACACTGGGAGCTGCCAAGTAATTCACCAAAATGTAAATATTGATTTTAAAAATTTCATGCATTTTTAAATTTTGAAATTCAGAAAGAAGAAAAGTAAGCTCAATTACTGCTATTATGTTCCAGGTGTGGCCAGTCCAGAGGCTCCCCAATTAGTTCTATACCAGTTTGTCTATAATAACAACAGCCGGCAGCAAACAGAGGCACGGCGGGACTTCCACTGTCCTTGGTGTTCTCTGAACTGCATGGCCCTCTATTCTCTCCTGAAACACCTCAAGTTATGCCATGCACGCTTTACATTCACATATGTGGTAAGTAAGGCATGTTGAAATTTGAATAGAATATTTGAAATGTATAAACTATTTTCTTTATGTAAACAGTGATTATTAGGCAAATGCAACCTCAGGATTCATAAAGAATCAACAGGCAGGGCTAGTCTTCTAGTCTTGTGCAAGAAGACAGAATTCATAGATGAAAATATATACAGAAGTTCACATTGTGCCCCGTTACAGCCACATCCAAAAGGAGCCAGAATCGATGTTGCCCTCAATGAGTGCTATGATGGCTCTTATGCAGGCAACCCGCAGGACCTGGTCACAATGCCTGCTGGCTTTGCCTTTTCCCGCAGTGGTCCCACACGCAGGACACCCAACACAACTGTACTGGTGTGCAGACCCAAACGGCCGAAACCCTCGCTCTCGGAGTTCTTGGAACAGGATGACAATGATTTTGATTTACCACGGTCTTATATATTAGGTCACAATAGGTAGGTCTGGTGTCTGTAACATATACATCAAGTATATTTGTCTCCAGAGATCCACATAATCAGTAATTAACAATTTAAGCTTGCTGTGTGGATTCTTCCAAAGATAATTATTAACATGGATTCGAATAAAGATTTTTGTAGGTTTCTTTACATTCAGCAAGATGGTGTGAGTATGCTCTATTTCATTGTTGATATTCGTCGTAATTCCCATACCTGATTCAAAGCTTTTCAGTATATAAGAGTAGAAAAGACCCATGTCCTATACTTCATTATCGTTTTGTCATAGAGGTGTTATTTCCTTGTTAGGTTATACCACCACACCATGACATGCCTCCCGATTCAGCCACATGAGCTTGATGAGGATAGTGAAGGGGAGCACGACTCGGAATGGGTTCGACAAAAAACACAAATGATGATTGATGAATTCTCTGATGTTAATGAGGGAGAGAAGGAACTCATGAAAATGTGGAACCTCCATGTCATGAAATACAAGTAAGACTTTTTTGTTTATTATGATTTTCAGGATTTTACTTGTAAGATTTGAAAGTTTGACCAGGTATTTGTACATGAAATTACAGTTTAACCCGTTAGATCCAGTTGTGTCAAAGAAATCATGGTGCTGAAAATATGGGATGTGGGTTATGTAAGTAACTACCAGCCTGGGCACGCGTGAATACCCATGAGCAATGGTAAGACTCTGGCTCCCCATTGCAAAGTTATTTTGAGTAATTCCCCCCCCCCCTTTTTTGCCATTTTCTAATTTCATATTTGTCTTGATTTGCTTTATCCAGTTGATAATAGCTTATTTTCCTTGCATAGACTCCATATCATATCTCTATGTAGTAAGTAATTCAGTGCAAGGAAAAAAAAGGAATATTTGGTAATTTTTGTCATATATCTTATTTTTTTCATAATTTTCCTGTGCTGTCAATCACAGCGGCCAGGAATGCGATGTGCAGCATGGAAATATCATCCTCCCTAGAGTTGACGCTCTTCCAGTCACAGCTTACTCACCTTACATTCCACTTTTGTTTATTGATGGGAATAATGCTAAAGCCCCTTTCAAAGTGCCAAATGAGTCAAATCACACTCCAAGAGGTTTGTGCACTCATGGCGAATCTTTTCTGTCACCCTGGCCTTTGCTCATGACGGCTAGTTCGCATCACCCGGCCTGCAGCCATTTTGTCTGATAATGGTATATTCACGTCACCCGGCCCTCAACCCAGATTTTTCCATGATAGAACTGTAATGTCATCTGGATCGTAGGGGTTAAAATATCTATTTAGCACAAAGAACTTCCATTTTGTTTGAACAGGATAAGTAATTATTTTTGTATTCTGGTCATTGTCTTCTCTTAATTTTGCCAACTTTGTAATAGGAAGTGATGAATTGATTAATATATAAATTACTGCACTCAGAACTGTTCAGCAAATTTGTGTCATAACTGTTGAGATGTGAAACAAATTATTTGAAGCTTTGAAGGTACTTTATGGAAAATCCTTTTTGATGCATATTTACAGTTATTAAGAACTGTCTCTAATCAAATTATTCAAAGTATCTTTTTCTTTGCAGCTTTGTGGGAGACAGCCAGATCCCCCTGGCTTGCTCCATGTTCCTTGAAAGTCATGGCACGGAACTCCTCCGCAAGAGTTTATACAGAAACTTTGTACTACACATGATATCTCTCCATGACTTTGGGCTTATAGGGACTGGTGTTGTCTACAAGAGCATTCTTCAGTTACAGAGCAAGTAAGTTCATATTGGAATCATCTAAGGTTATGGAATGCTGTTTACATTTAATTTTCATGCATCACTTTCTAAATAAGATTTTCGATATTTCATGCATCTTTGTTCTGAGTGTTGCAAGCATTGTTTCATATTGTAAACAAAGTGGGGCAATAGAAGAGGAACCATTTGTTCAGTTTTTGCATACTAGTCATCAGAAAAAAAAAATGAAAAATAAAAAGTGATATAGATGCAAGTGATTATTATTTTGCCCTATGGCTGGCAGTACAATTTTTAAATGAAATTAAATAAAGTGTTGTTATTTTTTTAAACCAATTAAAATATTAAGTTCTAAATACTAATTTATTTGGAAAACCTAAATCAATGAAAAGGTGTGATGAATGATATAGTAAACAAAGCAGCTATTAGCATATTACAATTGACAAGGGAATGTGAAAAATAGTATTTTATTTATGATTCAATAATTATTAGTTATGTATGTAATTTTCAATTTTTAAATTATAGAATTTGTACTTAATTATGATTCTACTTTCAGAATGCAAGATATAGGGGTACAAAAGCAACTAGCAGCTAGCTGGGAGGATCAGCGGAAAACGGCAAAGAAGCTGTTTCCCTCCTTGGGGTCGTCGGTTGATGTTAAGCAAGAGCCTTCATCATCAGGAACACTCATGGAACACCTTGAGGGAAGCAAGGGCTCTCCCACCAAAAGCAAGTGAGATGAAGCTTTCGTTTACACATTATACTCTCACTCATATGTGGATGGTTGTAGGTCCAGTGTTGCCTTGCGTTGCTGGCCATGTAGACAGTATGTTGCATATGCTCTTTGTAATTCTTTTTATGAGAGAGTAGTGCCATGACTCAACCCACTAGCATTGGGTGCATCTACTTTCCACTATGGTTTTGTTATATTAGCTTCATTAACACAAATTGGGGTCAATTTATGGGACCTACCTGATCTTACCTGTTTGGCCCATTCCCTGAATTCTTGGGGGGGAAAGATTTTTTTTCTTACTAATATTATTAGTGTTGTTTTTATTATTGCTATTGTTTTTATTATTATCATCATGAATTATAATAGTAATAGTAATAATACTGATAACAATAAAACAGTAATAGTGATAAAAAAAAAGTTAACAAAGTTAATAAAGTGAAACCACAATGGAAAGTGCATGGGTAAAATCCTGGGGATTTTGATGTTTCAGGGATAAATATTCTTTCTTTTTCTGAGAAATATCTTTAATGAAAAGGAGGAAGAAATGGAGGAAGAGAAAGAAAAGAAAATTATATTTATTGTAGTGTGAAATATGTCAACTGTGGTAACAAGCTAGCTAGCTGGCTATTCCTTTCCTTTCCTTTCCTTTCCTTTTTTTATAGGGAAGGGTATATTAACCATAACTTTCAGATGATGTGAGGTTCACATCAAAACTGATGGGTCATTCACATCATGGCTGACTTGGGCGTGATTCCAGGCAGCAGGTCTTTTACATTATGTTGCAATGAAGCAGGCATTACATTTTATTCTCTTCTTTGTAAGGTACCCTTATGCCTACATGCCAGGTACGCAGGGGCATTGCATGAGGGAGAACAGGACATGTAATGCTATGATTTGCTCTTGTTTAGTATAAAAGGAGTGATATTTAGCACATAAATGATTTACCTGCTATGCGTGGAAGATGTCACGCATCAAAACATTGTACTCTGTTGCTGCAACTATGAACCTCTTAGTAATCTTCCCTCTAGATTATGTGATCAGTCTTCTCGGGTCAACCACTCACATTGTCTTTTGGTGCACTGCTAGTGTGACTCTTGAAGTATGACACACAAAGGGGAAGTACTAGAGCCATAGGAGTAGCAGCCTTCTATATAACTGCATACCATCTCTTATCTTGGAAAAATTGGATTTGCAAAAATGAGAGAAAATTCTTTTTCTATAAAACCACATACCATTTTGTTCACAGTGTTACACACCTTATTTATGGAGCTACTACAGGTTCAGTCTAGTACCTTAGATGAATATCATGTACCTTGGACTATGCAAAAACATTACAGTCATGTTATGCATACAAGAATGAACAGAAAAAGAAAAAAACACATACTCCCTGGAATGGAAGACCAACAAACCCTTAATTCTTTCAGAGGCATTGGGTTAAACAAGTTGTATTACCAATTAGAATGAAGAGCCAGTCCAAATATTGACATATGTGGAATAATTGTATTATTGTATGTTTAATTACTTGTTGGTATTTTTTCATGTATGCAAGAAGGATGTATTTGTACTTCATTATGGTGGTTACTTTGAAGAAAAAAAAAGCTTTTGCTGTAATATTTAATTAGATAACATGGCTTATTTGGCCTTATCTTTGGTTATTATGAACATAAGATAGGCGTGATTATTATAATTTTTATATATTAATATATAAGTTTGGCTAATCTCAATGTATGAAAATGTGCAAAAGGGAGTTTGCATGTCTGTATGTAGTAGTAGTAGTAGTATTTTTTTTTTTTTTTTTTTTTTTTTTTTTTTTCTTTGCATGTGAGTAAATCGTCTTGCTGCACAAAAGCCATATCCAATGCATTTTGTGGTATATAGTTTATAGATGTAGTATGATAATAAGTATGGTAATATACCAATCTGGTTTTATTTTTTCTCTAGTATAACTATAGGAAACCTATAAATAACAGTCTTGTGATATAAAATAAAAATAGGTGCTAGCTTTTCAGAACTTTCCTATGAAGTACATGTGTGATGAAATAATAATAATGTCTTATTGGTGGCTTAGTTCAACCAATACTGGGTGACTCATAGAATGATTTTAGCCGAATCTTTCATCTATAAAATAAAATTAAAAATTTAATAAAGCAGTAAATAATTTTTTAGATATAACTAAAGAAGTAGCCCACCCTCCTTGTGACGGCAGCTGCTAGACTTGGTAAAACAGCTGTTAATAGATTCGCACTCGGCCTACCTCTGGAAGAGGGAACATACATGATCAGGATCACAAAATGAACACACACTGTTCAGGTGTTTGTGTGCATATATGTAGGGGGTTTGTGTTTGCGCATGGTCTGTTCTAAAAACTAATAGTAAAATGATAATTGTTGATATCTATTTACTTTTTATATATGTTCATTCTTGCATGTTGTTAGTGAATATCAAGATCTAGATGTTTATATTTTAAAGATTTGATAATTTTGTTCTCAGAATCATGAATATCTTGACTGTACTGCTGTTGTATACAATAAATATACTATATATGATGAAAGCACTAATGTAGCAACATTTTATTTATTTACAGGAAAAGGTAGTTTACTTGAGACGTTCTCATCCTTTTGCAGGTGAAGTTGGGGACAAGAAGTGCAGTGTACAGTGATGCAGTTCTCTCCCCAGAACTCAGGGTTATGCTGCTGCGAACAGGCCACAAGTACAAAAGTTGCGCATACATGGCACAGTGTGATACACACAAAATTCACGATACCACTGCCAGTACAACATTAGGGCCCAGGCTTTTACTACCCAGTGTCTTTGGTTCATACTTGGATTTTTCTTAAGTTTTTGGGATGTATTAGCAATGGCCTGTTGGAAAGGCATGCCTGTAAGATTGCGTAGAAAGTAGAGGTACAATAATTAATTAGACAAGAATATTTTAAGATAGTCTTGTAATGAGACCTTTAGAGGAAGGATGCCTTGCTATAGCAATGCACAACAAGTGCAGTCAAGGATTTATAAGCTTGTTGTGTTTGGTTTAGCAGGCAGTAGGAAGAGGAGCATGGAATGGATGGGTGATGTTTCAGGGTCATCCGTTCTTGCCATTTATGTGAGACTATAGCAACCAGCTCTTAACAGTATGCTGTAAAAAAGTAGATTTTAAAATTCTTTCACCAACAATTAAATAAGTTACACTCAGAAGGGGGGAGGGACTTAAAATAATGTTTTAAGTATTGGAATATATATCATAGGTTACTACAAATTAGTATCCATTTATTGAAAAAAAAAAACATTTTTACAGTTTTCATGGTTTTTAGTTTTTGTAATGAGGACTTAAGTTCATAATTTTTAGTTTTATTAATATTGTGAGTAATATTAATATTCCTATCTTAATTATTATTTTTTATTAAATATAATTATTGTTAACAATAAAAATAAAAAAAACCTTAATGAAAGTTCCTTATCTAGATACATCTCCAGTTTGAAGATGATAGATATGTAGTATATTGCTAGCACCAGGTCCTCCAAGGCTGGTGCGTCTAAATAAAACTACGTCATTTACTGGCATTGCTCTCGGTCTTCTGCAGTGTGGATTTTGCAGAGTCCCATGCAGAGAAACAAAAATGTTCACAAAAACTTGAATGAAACTTGTATGTAACATTTCTTCAAAGTGCCTCTTGCCTCTTGCATAAATATTTTGGCAGGTTAATGTCAGCATCAGGGATAAGGGATGTTTTAAGAGAAATTTGATGTTCAAGAGTAACTCTACTGAAGAGGATAGGATTTTATATTAATTCATTTTAGAGAAAGCCAAATCCTGTGGAGACAGTAGACAAACCTCTCCAATAGATACACTTGTGTCATTGGTTGCTTGGGCTAACACCTGTACCCTGACCAGTACCTTCAGTCTTGTAATACTGTGGCAGTATAACCAAAGGATGGAATTACTAAATGTTTTTTCTCATGAATTCCACATTTATCTTGTCAAGACTTTGTGAGTAATGTCTTTTTTGGAGGCAAATGGAATGCATGGAATGAGTAAATGTTGATTATTAGTGTTGATATTATTTATATTGTTGTGTAAATGGTTCTACATCTAACATGGTTTGATATAACCTTACTGGATTCCAGCCAGGAATTATCAGACTAATTCTGGTATTTAGAATGTGACTGAAAAAAAAAAAAAAAATTGTCAGAGAACAAAATAAATGATATTTAGTTTAAACTCTTTGATTTAATATTCAAATGTCACAAACTAGTTGGTTGAAGTCTCATTTAAATAGAGAAAATCCATTGTGTTGCCTTCCAGGACTTGACTATTTTGAATAAAAAAAACTTTTTTATTCATAATTTTAGTTTCCTGATCAATAAACAATATACAGGCTTTAATGGGAAAAAATTTGCAGTGTGTGGTAAATCGCACTTCTTGAGCATTGTAGGCATGCGATTGAATGCAGTTGAAAAGCTTATAAAATCATTTGTATATTAATGGAAAAGAACTGCTTGGACTTGCATTGCAGAAAAAAAACAGTTAAATTAGTTAATCATCTTTTCTTTACAGAACCAAACACGTAACAAGAAATTATAAATACAGTTACTTAAGAAATTCTGCATGTCTAGTTGCTTTTATATCAACATTACATGCATTTGTTTTTAAAAATTGTTGACAAGGAACTGTAGGTGAATTATTGTAAATTAAGAAATGTTATTTAGGATGCTAAGAACTAAGAAACTTATGTCAAACTAGTAGGAAACTTTGGAAGACTTATCAAGTGTGCTTATTCGTGTCTGTTTCTCTTAACCCATTAAAGCCGGTATATTTTGAAGCCGAAAATAAAAGATTCTGGGCGGCTACAAAATCACCACATAGGGCTGGCTCGGACTTTGCCCGCACGCAGGCTGTGGCCAGCTGGTGGGACGTCCAGCAATGTTTATTTTTTCCGGTGTCTCATATGTGGGACACCCGTCGTTAGTGGGTTAACATGAAAAATAATAAAATAGTACGCCATTCCAGATCAAGGCATGTGATATATTACACTTCTAAGAAGGAGGCATTTGCCAAGGCGTGCAAGTAAAATTGAACACCATTCCCAGCAAAGCCTGATATTTATGAAAACTGCATTCAACCCTATATTGGCCCCAACATCAAGAATTTGGAATGATAGTTTCCATTCGCTCTGACTAAATCTAAAATCTGTGACAGATCTGACAAATGTCTAGTCTCCTAAGAAAAGCTTACTGATTGAGTCTAATCGCAGCTACCATAGTACATGTGAAGCTGATAATGTACAAATATGATAATGACCTTGACATTAACATTATGATAAAACATGAGTTACTGAATAATAAAATAAGTGACATAATCATAAAATGACCACAGATTGCAGAAACTGGAAAATAACGACTAACTAAAGATCTTTGTTGTCTGTGCAAGTCTAAAAACCAAGTATTATTTTGGATAGCCAAAAGGAAAGTAGTTTGTGGTCCATAAAAGGCTAAGAGGACTTAAATAAGTTCTTAACTTCCTCAGGAGCAGGAATACACCATGATATAGAATTAAACAACAATTGCCCCAACTAAAACTAGACACCTTACGTGTAATATTTCTTAAACACAAATAAAAAGAAAATGGACTGAAAGAAATGTAAACCTATTCATAACTTTTGCAACAGTTGTGTGCCCTAAGTGGTGCACACTTCCAAAATGCTTTGATGCCATTATTAGCACTTGAACAGAATCACAAGAAGTATATCTCCTATCATGACGGGGCCTTAATTTTCTGTGATGTAATATGCAACAGTCTGGACTTTGTAGCTAGGCCTAAGTTGTATACAGCAGGCCCACCCATTGCGAGTCATGATGCATTTGCTTAACATAAGCCATTATGTCATGTCAAGGGTATATTACATCACAGGGTATAAAATTCAAGATCACTCAATTGTTTTCATTCATATTGTGAGGCAAGGTATAGGTTTACATACAGAAGCATGCACATGCATGGAGAAAGAGATAGACATGCAAATAAATATCCAGCACATGCAAACATGGATCACACATGCCAATAAAAACAGAATATGCAGCATGCACATCAAGTCACATACACATATTCATGTATATACATACATATACCCATACATGTATATACATATACCAATACATGTACATACATACATATACCCACACATGTATATATGTATATATATATATATATATATATATATATATATATATATATATATATATATATATATATATATATATATATATATATATAATATATATATATATATATATATATATATATATATATATATATATTATATATATATATATATATATATATATATATATATATATGTATATATATATATATATATATATATATATATATATATATATATATATATATATATATATTATATATATACATATATACATATACCCACACATGTATATACATACATATACCCACACATGTATATACATACATATACCCACACATGTATATACATACATATACCTACACATGTATATACATGTACCCACACAAGTATACATGTATATACTTACATATACCCACACATGTATATACCTACACCTATATATACTTTCATATACCTACACCTGTATATACATACAGATATACATATATACACAAATACCTAAACATGTATATACAAACAGATACCTACGCATGTATATACACACATACCTACACATGTATAGTATATACACATAGATACCTACACATGTATATACACACAGATACCTGCACATGTATATAGACACAGATACCTGTACATGTACATAGATATATATACCTGTACATGTATATAGATTCACATACCTGTACATGTCTATAGATTCACATACCTGTACATGTATATAGATACATATACCTGTACATGTATATATA
>NW_020872963.1:0-42500 GCF_003789085.1 Penaeus vannamei | reverse complement strand
GGGAGGGAAGAAGAGAGGGGAAAGAGGGAGGGAGGGAAAGGGAGTAAAGTAGAGAGAGAGAGATGGAGGGAGGGAGATGAAAGAGGAGAGGTGAAATGGAGTGAGGGAGAGATGAGCGAGAGGGAGAAGGGGAGGGAGGAAGGGACTTTAGCGAGCGAGCACGAGTGAGAAAGAGCATAAGAGAGAGAGAGAGAGAGAGAGAGAGAGAGGAAGCCCCCCATTGCTTCCTCCATCCCTCTTTCCCCACTCTCCCTCTCTCTCCTCCTTCTCCCTCTCCCTCTCCCTCCCTCTCCCCTTCTCTTCCCTCTTCCCCTCTCCCCTCCTCCCTTCCTCCCTCCCTCCTTCTCCCCTCTCCCAGCCTATTGTCTCCCGCGCTTCTCTCGACCTCTTTGTTTTGTTTTGTTGTTGTTATTGTTTGTTGTTGGTATTATTTTTGTTGTTTATTTTTTTTGATATTGTTATTATTGTTGTTTGTGTTGTGTTGATATTGTTGTTTTTGTTTTTGTTTGTTGTGGTGGAAGCCGGTGTTTTTTGAGCGCGTTATTGCGTCACGTCGGTGAATATCCTCTTAATACGCTCTCTTCCTCTCCCTCTCCCTCTTCCTCTTCTCCTCACTTCTCTTCCTTCCCCGCGTTGCTAGGGAATACGTGGCCAAAAAGAAAAAAAGGAAAACAACAGAAAAATATGCTTTGTTCATTCGATATACATTTTTGAAAAAGAATCTTTTTGTCGTTTTTTTTTTTTTTTTTTTTTTTTGCATATTCCCATTTATTTTCTTCTGGATATTTTTCCTTCTTCCAGACCCTTTTAGCGGAACAACTCGAATTAAATTCCTTTTGTGAATATTTACCTTCGAGTCCGGATTTGACCGGAATTTCTCTCTCTCTCTCTCTCTCTCTCTCTCTCTCTCTCTCTCTCTCTCTCTCTCTCTCTCTCTCTCTCTCTCTCTCTCTCTCTCTCTCTCTCTTTCCTTCATCCATTCCTCCCTTCCTATCTTCTTCCGTCCTTCCTTTCTCCCTCCCTCCCTCCCTCCCTCTCTTTTTCTTCCTCCCTCCCCTCTCCCCTCCCTCCTTCCCTCGATGACGTCATAGCTTCCGGTTAACTCTCCCTCGTTCCCGCTCGTCCGGAGGCACACGTCAGGCATCTTCTTGGCTGAGAAATCTTAAGAAGCTTTTTAAATCTTATGTGCCTTTTTTTTTTTTTTCTTTTTCTTCTTTTTTCGGTTTTACAATTACGTGCCTTTTTTATTTTTTTTCTTGTTTTTAAATTTTGCGTGCCTTTTTTTTATTTATTTATTTTTCTTTGGTTTTATAAATCTTGCGTGTTTTTTTTTTATTATTTTTCTTTTTAAATCTTGCGTGCCTTTTTTTTTTATTTATTTTTTTGGTTTTAATTCTTGCGTGCTTTTTTTATTTTTTTCTTTATTTTCTCTTTTATAAATCTTGCGTGCCTTTTTTCTTTTTCTTTTTCTCTCGGTATTATAAATCTTGCGCCTTTTTTTTCTTTTTTTTTCTTTTTTTTTCTCGGTTTTATAAATCTTTGCGTGCTTTTTTATTTTTTTTTTATTTTTCTCGGTTTTATAAATCTTGCGTGCCTTTTTTTCTTTTTTTTCTTGTTTTTCTCGGTTTATAAATCTTGCGTGCTTTTTTTTTCTTTTTTCTTTTTTTCTTGGTTTTATAAATCTTGCGTGCCTTTTTTTTTTTTTCTTTTTTTTTCGGTTTTATAAATCTTGCGTGCCTTTTTTCTTTTTTTATTCTTCGTGGCCTTTTTTCTTCTTCTTTCTTTCTTTCTTTCTTCTTTTTTTGTTTTACGGCTTTATCTACTTCGTCTTAATTTTCGTGGATGGAATTGTGTATTATTTTTTATATTTTTGTAGTTGTTATGACTTAAAATTATTATTGTTATTATTATTGTTGTTATCATCATTATTATTGTTGTTATTATCATTATTATTGTTATGTATGTATTATTATTATTATTATTATTATTATTATATTATTATTATTATTATTCTATATGGTTATTGTGATTGTTATTATTGTTATTATATTTTATCATCATCCATATTTATGCTTCCTTTTTCTCTTTTCTTTTCTCGGTCTTTTGATTAGAGGGGTTTCGGCTGTGTATGTGAGGAGGTATCAGGAATTAAAGAAAAGAAAGAAAAGAAAAGGAAAAAATAACTTGGATGGAAACGATGGTCAAAAGCACCATTTTTTAGATATAGATATATGAAGATAGTAATAAAATAATGATATAGACCAGTGCTTTGTTTGATATAAGGAAAAAAAATTGGGAAACCTGAATTATCCATAAAAAAAAAAATAAGATAAATAAAATATAAATAAAATAAATTGAATAAATAAATAAAAAATAGAATTAAATAGATAGATGAATTAATAGATAAAAAATAATCTTACGTCTACTTTTCCGTCAGCGACTCTTAAAGACATGCGGATCTTCCCCTCGGCGGCTCCGTCAACTGAGCTCCGAGGGGAACAATGGCGACAGGTGTTCGTATTACCCGGTGCGGCCGGATAGAGACAGAGGGGAGAGAGAAGGAGGAGAAGGAGAGAGGAGGAAGGAGGGAGAAGGTGAGAGGGAGAGGAGGAGGAGAAGGAGAAGGAGAAGGAGGGAGGAAGAGGAAGAGGAAGAAGGGAGGGGAGGAGAGGGGGAGAGGGACTGGAGAGGGGAGGGAGGGGAGGGAAGGGGGAGAGGAGGAGGAGGAAAAGGAGAAGAGGGGAAGGGGAGGAGGAGAAGGGAGAGGAAGAAGAGAAGAAAGAGCAGGAGAAGGCGGGAGAGAGGAGGGAGGGAGGGAGGGTGGAGAGGAGAGAGGAAAAGGAGGGAGTGAAGGTGGAGGTTAAAGGAGAGGAGAAAGGGAGGAGGAAGAAGGTGTTGAGAGGGGTGAAAACAAGGGAAAAGGGGAGAGAGTGGAGGGAAGAGAAAGTGAGGAGGCAGGGGAATGGGGAAAGGATGAGAGAATGAGGAGAGGATAAGTGTGAGGGGAAGGGAGGAAGAGAGGGACATCTAGGAAAAAGGGGGTAGGGGGGGAAGAGGAGAGGCGGAGAGTGGGGCGTGTAGGGGAGAAAGGGGATGAGGAGGAAGAGGGGAGAATGAGGGGAAATGACTCATTAGGGAGGAGCACCAGACGAAGCAATTCTCGTCTCGCTCAAGATGTGTCAGCTTTCGGTGTCGTTTTATGTTTTCCAGTTCGTTCTATTATCCTGTCTGTCCTGTCTGTCGTTTCTCCTCTCTCTCTCTCTCTCTCTCCTCTCTCTCTCTCTCCTTCTCTCTCTCTCTCTCTCTCTCTCTCCTTTTTGGTCCCTCTACGTCGGTGGTCGTGGCTTTGTGTGCCTCTAGATTTGTGTTTGTTGTGGTTTGGTGTCTTGTGGTGTGCTGTGTTGTGTGGTGTTGTGTGTGTGTGTGGTCCAGTCATACCACTGTGTTGGGGGGGGGGGTGCGATGCTGTGATGTGACTGTGCTCGTGCTGGGCGCCAGCAAGCGGTAAGTGCTGGTTCTAGCCAATCTTTGCGGACCAGCAAGTTCAATCCCACGCACCGGCCAGTGAGTGGTAACCCCGCGCCACTCCTTTGCACACAGGGGAAGATATTGGGCAAATAAAAACAGGACAGTATGTCACAGCAAAGATATCCTTTACAAATGGAATTAAACTAAATCTTTCTTTCTTTCTAAATTCTCTCCTCTCTCTGCTCTCTCTCTCCTCTCTCTCTCTCTCTCTCTCCTCTCTCTCTCTCTCTCTCTCTCTCTCTCTTCTCTCTTCTCTCTCTCTCTCTCTCTCTCTCTCTCTCTCTCTCTCTCGTCTCTCTCTCTCTCCTCCTCTCTCCGTCTCTCTCTCTTCCCTCCCTCTCTCTCCCTCTATCTCTCCCTCTTCTCTCTCTCTCTCTCTCTCTCTCTCTCTCTCTCTCTTCTCTCTCTCTCTCTCTCTTTCTCTCTCTCTCTTCTCCTCTCTCTCTTCTCTCTCTCTCTCTCTCTCTCTCTCTCTCTTCTCTCTCTCTCTCCTCTCTCTCTCTCTCCCTCCCTCTCTTTCCTCTTCCTCTCTCTCCTCTCTAAACTCTCTCTCCTCTCTCTCTCTCTCTCTCTCTCTCTCTCTCTCTCTCTCTCCTCTCTCTCTCTCTCTCTCTCCTCTCTCTCTCTCTCTCTCTCTCTCTCTCTCTCTCTCCCTTTTTCTCCTCTCTCTCTCTCTCTCTCTCTCTCTCTCTCTCTCTCTCTCTCTCTCTCTCTCTCTCTCTCTCTCTCTCTCCTCTCTCTCTCTCTCTCTCTTTCTATCCTTCTCCTCCCATCTCTCTCTATCTTGCATCTCTTTCTCCCTCTTCTATCTCTCTCTCTTCCCTCCCTCCCTCTCTCCCTCCCTCCCCCCCTCTCTCCCTCCCTCTCCTCCCTCTCCCTTCTCCCTCTCTCTCTCTCTCTCTCTCTCTCTCTATCTCCTCTCTCTCTTCTCTCTCTCTCTCTCTCTCTCTCTCTTCTCTCTCTCTCTCTCTCTCTCTCTCTCTCTCTCTCTCTCTCTCTCTCTCTTCTCTCTCTCTCTCTCTCTCTCTCTCTCTCTCTCTCTTTCCCTCCCCTCCTCTCCCTCCCTCTCTCTCTCCCCTCTCTCCTCTTTCTCTCCCTTCTCCCTCTCTCCCTCCCTCTCTCTCTCTTTCTCTCCTCTCTCTCTCTCTCTCTCTCTCTCTCCTCTCTCTCTCTCTCTCTCTCTCTCTCTCTCATCTCTCTCTCTCTCTCTCTCCCTCCTCCCTCCTCCTCCCCTCCCTCCCCTCCCTCCCTCCTCCCTCCTCTCTCTCCTCTCTCTCCTCTCTCTCTCTCTCTCTCTCTCTCTCTCTCTCTCTCTCTCTCTCTCTCTCTCTCTCTCTCTCTCTTTCTCTCCTCTCTCCTCTCTCTCTCCCTCCCTCCCTCCCTCCCTCCTTCTCCCTTACTCCCTCTCTCCCTCCCTCCCTCCGTCCCCCTCTACCTCCCTTCCTCCTCCCTCCCTCCCCTCTCCCTCCCTCTCCCTCTCCTCCTCTTCCTTCCTACTTCCCTCTCCCTCCCTCCCTCCCTCTCCTCCCTCCCCCTCCCTCCTCGGCAACATCACCATAATGAACGTTCCATAATATGCAAACTCATCGTTCAAGCAGTCATAATGAAAGTCTTGTCTTGTGTCTCGATCGGTGCCCTTGGCGAAGGCTTTGGCGTCGTTGAATAGCGAATGATGAAGGGATAGATGGATAGATGAATGGATAAGTGAATGCGTAGAGTGATAGATGAAAATGGATGAATTAATGTATGGATGAATAGATTGGATGAGTGAATTAATTTATAGATGCGTATATTAAATGAATATATTAAATATATTGAATGGAAAACAGTAATATAGATTGATAGAATAGAGTAATAGATAAATAAATTGAATGGACAGATTAATATAAAGATAAATAGATTATATAAAATAGATAAAAATAGATAAATGGTTGGTTTATGAATAGATATAAGTCGGTGACCAATGAAACTAATGAATTAATAGACAGATAGATAGATAATGGATGAAAGGATAGACAGATAAATGGAACAATAAATAATGAATAATAAATGAGAGTGAAAAAGGGTGAATGTGTGAGGGTATTTCAAGGATCAGATAACGAGTGATTAATTGACCAAATATGGGATGTGATTGAGGCGGCCGGAGATGATGATTAAAGTGGTAAAGAAATGAAGTAAATAAACAAGTGAAGAAGTAAAGAGAGGGATTTTAAGTGGCTAAAGTGAGAGAGTTAAATGAATAAAGGGAAGCGCAAAAATTAATTAAGAGAGGTGATTAAAGATGTTGAATACGAAATGAGGAAAAAGAATGGTAAAAGGAGATAATTTTGCTTTAATAGAAGAGAATTTGAATGTTTTTCGAATGACAGATTGCTGAATAAGTCGAGGGAGGGAGTTTAAGTGGTTGGATAAAAAGAGAATTAAGTGAGAGATAGATAAATAGATAGAGGTTGATAATTAAAGTGGTTAAGCGATGTGGTAATGTAAGTGGTTGAATAAAGAGATCTTTTAAGTGGATAAATAGAGAGGACATTTAAGAGAAAATTGAAGGGTTGAACGATAAATAGATAAAAATTTAAAGGGGGCAATTTAAGTGGTTGATGAAAGAGAAATAGAAGAGCTTGAATAAAGTGATATATGTTGAAGAAAGAGGCGAATGGGGTAAATTAAGAGGAAACTTAAGTGGTTCATTAAAGAGGAGTTTAAATAGTTAAATGACAAATGAAGAGACAAATAAAAGCAGTTGAATGAATAGTTGGTTTAAGTGGCTGAATTTAGGTTATTTTAAGTGGTTGAACAAAAGTGTTAACTTAAGATGGATAAATAAGAATAAAGAGAAAATAGATTTAGATAAAGATGGATGAATAAGAATAAAGAGAAAAGAGATTAAGAGAAAGATAGATGAATAAGATGGAAAGAGATATAGAAAGCAGGGAGATTATTTACGTGCGCTGAGCCAATTCTCTCAGCCTCCCTCTGGCTCCCTCCGGCTGATCCCGCGGTCTGCAGTTGCTGTTCCGTTGGCCCTTCCCCCTCCCTCTTCTTCCCTCCCTCTTCCCTTACCCTTCTCTTCTTCCCCTCTCTTCTCTCTCCCCCTTTCTCTCATTCCTTCCTCCTCCTCCTTTCCCCCTTCCCCTCACCCTTATTTCTTCAATATTCTTGTTCTTTCCTTTTGTTTTTTCTTTTTTTTTTTGCGTTTCTTTGTTGAGTTTTAAAGCTTGCCAGATCTCTCTTTTTTTGCCTTTTTTCTTTGTCGTTTTTATTCCTTGCCTTGTCTTGTTCTTTTTAATCGTTGATCTGCTTATTTTTTCTTCTTCTTCAGATCCCAAAGGCTTTAGGATGATTCGCTTTAATATATTGCTTATTATCTTGTTTTTCTCATTACCTGCTATTATTATTATTATTATTATTATTATTATTATTATTATTATTATTATTATTATTGTTATTACTACTACTACTACTACTATTATTATTACTTTATTATTATTATTATTATTATTAGTTGTAGTAGTAGTAGTAGCAATAGTAGTAGTAGTGTTATTGCTGTTATTAACTTCTGCTACCACTACTAGTATCATTATCATTATTATTTTTACAATTATCATCATCATAATCATCTTTATCATTGCCATTATTTAACTCATTTTCCCTGCCTTCTGTATCCAATATCAGTCAGTGCCAGCCCTCACTTGGCACTTCTCTGTGTGCCACCGTGACCTAGTGCCTGCGCCTCATAATTGCTTCATCCTGTAACATCTCTGTCTATTTACCTTCCTACTTCACTTCTGCTCTTTCTGTCTCTCGTTATCTCTGCTTCTGCGTCTGTTTTTCGTTTTTTTTTCAGTTTTTTTTTTTTTTGTCTTGATTTTTTTTGCGTTTTTTTTCTTTTTTGTTTCTTCTTTCTCTTATTTTTTTCTCTTCTCTTTTCTTCTCTCTCCTTTTCTCTTTCCTCTGTATCTTTCTTTCTATATTACACTGTCTACTTTTCTCTGTCTCTATTCATTCTCTATCTCTCTTACTCTTTCTTTTGTGCCTTTCTTCCTTTTTCTCTTTCTCTGCCTCCCACTTTCTCTTTAGCTCATTGCCTCTCTCATCTATCATCTTTCTACATCAGTCTTTCTCCCTCCTACCCTTCCTCTCCCTCCCTTCCCTTCCTACTCTATCTCTCTCTGCTCCTCCTTCCCTTCCTATTATCCTTCCTTCCCCCTCTCTCTCTCTCTCTCTCTCTCTCTCTCTCTCTCTCTCTCTCTCTCTCTCTCTCTCTCTCTCTCTCTCTCTCTCTCTCTCTCTCTCTCTCTCTCTCTCTCTCTCTCTCTCTCTCTCTCTCCCCTTCCCTTCCCTATCCTCCCCTGCCTTCCTCCTCCCTCCCTCCCTTCCCCCCTCTCTTCCAAGCCCGAGAATTCCCTCCTGTATCTTTAACGCCGTTCATATTTGGCGCGCGCGATTGGCTTATGGCAGGAGCTTTATTCAAGGGCTGGTTACACCGCTCTCTGCCGGTTTCATGGGGGTGTTTGGTGCTGAGGCGGGTGCAGGGGGAGGGGGGGGTGTCTTGGCCTTTTTTGGTGGTGGGGTGGAGGGGGTTGGTGATACTTCTTTGTTATTTTCTGGTTCGGTTCGGTTTGTTTGTTTGTGTGTTCTCTCTCTCTCTCTCTCTCTCTCTCTCTCTCTCTCTCTCGTCTCTCTCTCTCTCTCTCTCTCTCTCTCTCTCTCTCTCTCTCTCTCTCTCTCTCTCTTCTTCTCTCTCTCTCTCTCTCTCTTCTCTCTCTCTCTCTCTCTCTCTCTCTCTCTCTCTCTCTCTCTCTCTCTCTCTCTCTCTCTCTCTCTCTCTCTATCCCTCCTCCCCCTTCCCTTCTTACTATACCTCTCCCTGCCTTCCTCCTCCCTCCCTCCCTTCCCCCCTCTCTTCCTAGCCCGAGAATTCCCTCCTGTATCTTTAACGCCGTTCATATTTGGCGCGCGATTGGCTTATGGCAGCTTTATTCAAGGCTGGTACACCGCTCTTTTCGTTGGTGCTGAGGCGGGTGCAGGGGGGGGGAGGGGGGGTGTCTTGGCCTTTTTGGTGGTGGGGGTGGAGGGGGTTGGTGATACTTCTTTGTTATTTTCTGGTTCGGTTCGGTTTGTTTTGTTCTGTGTCTTTCTTTATTTTTCTTTGTCTTTGTTCTCTCTCTTTTTTTTTTCTCTCTCTCTATCAGTTTCAGTCTCTCACTCTCTCTCTCTCTCTCTCTCTCTCTCTCTCTCTCTCTCTCTCTCTCTCTCTCTCTCTCTCTCTCTCTCTCTCTCTCTCTCTCTCTCTCTCTCCCGATCCCTCCTTCCCTGCCTCCCATTTGCTCTCTCTCCCTCTTTACCCTTCCTTTCCGTTTTCTTTCCCATTCTCTCCCCCATTTCCCTTTCCCTTACTTTCAGTTTCCTTCTCCTTTCTTATTTTTTCTTTCACCCTTTCACCTTCCATCTTCTTTCACCCATTCTCGTTTTACCTTTCGATGTTCTTCCCTTTCTCCATTTTCTTTTAATCACCCCCGGTTTTCTCGTTCCCATTTTCTTTCACTTAACCCGTTCTTCCTTCCGTTTTCTTTCACGCCATTGATCGTCTTCCGCGGGATTATTCTCCCTTTTTTTGTCTCTTTCTTCCTTTCTTTCGCGCTCTCCCTCAATCTCCCTTTGTCCTTCAAAGGGAGAGGAGAAGAAGAGAGAAGGAGGAGAGAAGGAGAGAGAAGGAGGGAGAAAGGAGAAAGAAGGAGGGAGAGATAGGGGAGAGAGAGGAGAGAGAGAGAGAGAGAGGAGAGATAGGGGAGAGAGGAGAGAGAGGGAGAGATAGGGAGAGAGAGAGGAGGGAGAGATACGGAGAGAGAGAAGAGGAGGGAGGGAGAGATAGGGGCAGAGAGAGAGAGAGAGAGATCCGTGATTGTGTTTTCGAAGGGCGTTCTGTGTTTGTAATTTGCCTGCTTGATTACTTGCTCCGCGTTTCGATTTTTTCCTTTTATTATTACTGTTTTTTTTTGTGTGTGTGACGTTGATCTTTTTTTTTAGATTAAAAGAATGTTTTGTGTCGTTATTTTGTTTTCATTTTTTGTTATTAGGCATTTTGATAGTATTTATCAATGAGGATTGTAGAAGATAATGATTATAGTTACTATAATAACAAAAAAGGATGATTTTAATGGTTGTGATGATAATAGTTACGAGGAGGAAATGAAGAACAAAATAAAGAAAATACAATAATACTGATTAATAGTGAAAGTGATAACACAGTTGATTGAATATGGCTTTACGTTAATACGTATTCCACCTGCTCCGAGTGTAGAGAATGGAAATAAAAGATTCATTGATAATTACAAATCCGCCTCGTCCGAACACGTCACACTTGGCTTCCGAAATTATTATTATTGCATTCCTCTATTTTTTATGTTTATTTCTCCTTCGTTATTTTCACTCTCCGATTCTTTTTTTCTATTTTCCGTTGTGTCTTGTTTAAGGTTTAGGTTATCTTTCGGTCGTTTGTCTCTCTCTCTCTCTCTCTCTCTCTCTCTCTCTCTCTCTCTCTCTCTCTCTCTCTCTCTCTCTCTCTCTCTCTCTCTCTCTCTCTCTCTCTCTTTATATAATGGTGAAGATAACCTAAGTTACCTCACTCCTTTGAAATGTATTTTTTGTCTCAATAAACGTCAAAAAAGTCTCTCTTTCTCTGTCTCTCTCTCTAATCTTAGGTCTTTTTTCATGTTTTTATCTGTTCTTTCCTTGTTTTTTTCTGTATCTCCGTTAACGTAATTTTTTTCTTTATCATTTCATTTTTTTTAAATGTATAATACCATGTCTGATGTTGATCACTCTCACACCTCTTTCTTGCTCTCTCATGGTCTTGCTTCTCATTTCCCCCTCTTTCTTGAAATGCTTTTGCTTGCTCTCTCAAAACTTGCTCTCTCATTTCCCCCTCTTCTTGCTCTCTCATTTCCCCCTCTTCCTTGCTCTCTCAATTTCCCCTTCTCTTCATTCCCCCTCTGCTCTCTCATTTCTTCCTTGCTCTCATTTCCCCCTCTTTCTTGCTCTCTCATTTCCCCCTCTTTCTTGCTCTCTCATTTCCCCCTCTTCCTTGCTCTCTCATTTCTTGCTTGCAATTTCCTTGTTTCCTTGCTCTCTCATGCTTGCATCATTTTCTTCTTGCTCTCTAAATTTCCCCCTCTTGCTCTCTCATTTTCCCTCTTTTCTTGCTCTCTCTTCCCCCTCTTCTTGCTCTCTCAATTTTTTTCTTGCTCTCTCATGTCTTCCTTGTTTATCATTCCCCCTCTTCCTTGCTCTCCCATTTCCCCCTCTTCCTTGCTCTCTCATTTCCCCCTCTTCCTTGCTCTCTCATTTCCCCCTCTTCCTTGCTCTCTCATTTTCTTCCTTGTCTTGCTCTCTCATTGCTCTACTCTTCTTGCCTCTCATTTCCCCCTCTCTTTCCCCTCTCCTTGCTCTCCCATTTCCCCCTCTTTCTTCTCTCTCACCTTTCTTGCTCTCTCATTTCCCTCTTCCTTGCTCTCTCTCCCTCTTCTTGCTCTCTCATTTCCCCTCTTCCTTGCTCTCTCATGCTCTCATTTTCTTTCTTGCTCTCTCATTTTTCTTGCTCTCTCATCTTGCCCTCTCTCTCTTTCTTGCTCTCTCATTTCCCCCTCTTCCGCCTCTTCTTGCTCTCTCATTTTTTCTTGCTCCTCATTCCCCCTCTTCTTGCTCTCTCATTTCCCCTCCCTTGCTCTCATTTCCCCCTCTTCCTTGCTCTCTCATTTCCCCCTCTTCCTTGCTCTCTCATTTCCCCCTCTTCCTGCTCTCTCATTGCCCCTCTTCCTTGCTCTCTCCATTTCCCCCTCTCCTCTGCTCTCTCATTTCCCCCTCTTCTTGCTCTTCATTTCCCCCTCTTCCTTGCTCTCTCATCTCTCATTTCCCCTCTTCCTTGCTTCTCATTTTCCCTCTTCCTTGCTCTCTCATTTCCCTCTCTTCTTGCTTTCATTTCCCCCTCTTTCTTGCTCTCTCATTCCTTGCTTCTCCCCTCTCCTTGCTCTCTCCCCCTCTTCCTTGCTCTCCCATTTCCCCCTCTTCCTTGCTCTCTCATTTCCCCCTCTTCCTTGCTCTCTCATTTCCCCCTCTTCCTTGCTCTCTCATTTCCCACTCTTCCTTGCTCTCTCATTTCCCTCTCTTCCTCTCATTTCCCCCTCTTCCTTGCTCTCTCATTTCCCCCTCTTCCTTGCTCTCTCATTTCCCCCTCTCCTTGCCTCTCTTTCTCTTCCCTCTCTCATTTCCCCCTCTTTCTTGCTCTCTCATTTCCCCTCTTCTGCTCTCTCATTTCCCCCTCTTCCTTGCTCTCTCATTTTCCTTGCTCTCTCATTTCCCTTCCTTGCTCTTCTCTCTCTCTCATTTTTCCTCTTCCTTGCTCTCTCCATTTCCCCCTCTTTCTTGCTCTCTCATTTCCCCTCTTCCTGCTCTCTCATTTCCCCTCTTTCTTGCTCTCTCATTCCCCTCTTTCTTCTCTCATTCCCCTCTTCTTGCCTCTCTCATTTCCCCCTCTTCCTTGCTCTCTCTCTCCCCTCTTTCTTGCTCTCTCCCCTCTTTCTTGCTCTCTCATTTCCCCCTCTTTCTTGCTCTCTCATTTCCCCCTCTTCCTTGCTCTCTCATTTCCCCCTCTTCCTTGCTCTCTCATTTCCCCTCTTCTTGCTCTCTCATTCCCCCTCTTCCTTGCTCTCTCATTTTTCCCTCTTCCTTGCTCTCTCATTTCCCCCCTCTTGCTCTCTCATTTCCCCCTCTTCCTTGCTCTCTCATTTCCCCCTCTTCCTTGCTCTCATTTTCTTTCCCCTCTTCATTTCTTTCTTGCTCTCTCATTTCCCACTCTTCCTCTCATCTTTCTTGCTTCTCATTTCCCCCTCTTCCTTGCTCTCTCATTTCCCCCTCTTTCTTGCTCTCTCATTTCCCCCTCTTCCTTGCTCTCTCATTTCCCCCTCTTTCTTGCTCTCTCATTTCCCCCTCTTCCTTGCTCTCTCATTTCCCCCTCTTCCTTGCTCTCTCATTTCCCCCTCTCCTTTCTCTCTCTCCCTCTTCCTTGCTCTCTCATTTCCCCCTCTTCCTTGCTCTCTCATTTCCCCTCTTTCTTGCCTCTCATTTCCCCCTCTTCTTGCTCTCTCATTTCCCCTCTTCCTTGCTCTCTCATTTCCCCCTCTTCCTTGCTCTCTCATTTCCCCTCTTTCTTGCTCTCTCATTTCCCCCTCTTCCTTTCTCATTTTCCCCTCTTTCTTGCTCTCTCATTTCCCCCTCTTTCTCATTTCCTCCGTCGTTTTCCTCTCGTTTCTCGCTTTCTCGTGCAGATTCCCCTCGCCGTTTTCCCTCGTAATTCCGTCGACCGCTTTCGTTCCGTTGATTCCATTTGCTGTGCCGTCGATTCCCCTCGTCGTTCCATCGATTCCCCTCACGATTTCGTCGACGCATTTTAAAGTGTCGTCGATTTTCCTCACAATTTCGGGTCGATTCTCCTGACAATTTCGTAGATTCGCTGGTTTTTCCGTCGAAGTCGATTCCTTTGGCAGTGTCGTCGATTTTCCTCACAATTTCGGGTCGATTCCCCTCGTAGTTCTATCGATTTTGTCGTCCTTTTTAAAGCGTCGTCGATTTTCTTCACAGTGTCTATTTTCCTGACAATTTCGTCGATTCGCTGGCTTTTCCGTCGAAGTCGATTCCTTTTGTATTGTCGTCGATTTTCCTCACATTTCGGGTTTCGGGTCGATTCCCCTCACAGTTTGTGTTGATTTGCTTCGCAGTTTCGTCGAGTCCCCGCACAATTTCGTCGAATTTCTCTCACTATTTCGTCGATTGTTTTATCCCCGTCGCTTTCCGTTGCTCTTTCGCCGCCATCGTTTTATTTCCTCGTTTTGTGACTCCCCCTCCGTCTCCCCCTCCTCTCTCTTCATCGTCTCTTCATTTCCTCTTCCAGTTCTTCCCTTACTGCCCCTCCCCCCTTCGCCTAAAAGAGGAGAGAATGTTTTGTTATTTAGTTATATATTTTCTCTTCCTTCCCTTTTTGCATTTTCTTCGTCTTCTTTTTTTCCACTTCCTTGTTTTTTTTCTGTTATTTTTTTTTTGGGGGGGAGGGGGGCATTTCCATTTTTCCCCTTCCTTCCTGTCCCTCCAACACCTCCTCTTTCTTCCCCACTTCCCCTTCTTTCTCTCCTACTTCACCATCCCTTCCTCTCTCTCTCTGCATCCCTCTCGCTCCAAACCCTCTCCGTCTCTTTCACCTTCTTCTTCTTCTCCTTCTTATTCCTTCTTCCTTTCCCTCATACTCTCACTCTTCCCGCTTTTCCCTCCCTCCCCCTTCCCCTCTCACTCCTCCCTCTCCTTCCTCTCCCATTCTCTCCCCCTCCCTCTCTTTCTCTCTATCCCTCTCCCCAACTGTTCCCTCACTCTCTCCTTCTCCCTCTCCCACTTGCCTTCTCTCCTTTCCCTCTTCTTCTCCCTCTCTCCACCCCCTCCCCCCCTACTTGCCATTGCATGACGACTGGTTGAATCAATACCCAGTGTAAGGCGTCAGAGTGTAGGCATGGTCGTGTTTATATCTAGTCTTCCCATCGTCCTTCCTTCCTTCTTTTTCCTTCCCTTCTTTTAGCCTTCTTTTCCTTTTTTCTTCTCCTTTTCTTCCTTCTTCTTTTGCCTTCTTTTCTCTTCCTTTTCTTCTTTTCCTTTTCATTCCCCGTACCTTCTTTTTCTTTTTTCCTTCCTCTCCTATCCTTCCCTTCTTTTTTCTTCCTTTATCTTCCTTTCCTACCCCCTTCCCTTACTTTTTCTTCTTTTCCTTCGTTTCCCTTTCCATTCCTCCCCTCTCGTGTTCTTTACTCTCGTATTCGTTACTACTCTCCCCTCTTTCCTCTACCCTACTCTTGTCCCTTCTTGTTTACTCCACTCTACCTTACTCTTCTCCTCGACTCTCCTCTTCTTCCCTTCTCTTCCCTCCTCTCCCCTCACTCCTGCTCTCCTCCTACCGCCTCGTCTCCCCCTTTCAACCCCTTGTCTCCCCTCCGCTCCCTTATTTTCCCCCAAATCACAGCCAAATCACAGCTTTCTTACAAGGGAGGGGAGAGAGGGTGGGGGAAGGGGTGGTGGGGAACAGGCGGTGGGGTGGGTGGTTGAGACAGACAACAGAAGAGTGTCGTGTAAAAAAACAAAAGAAAGAAAGAAAGAAAGGAATGGAAAGACAAGAAGTACGAGTATGTCCTCTCTTTGGGTTCGGCGGATCGGAAGACCGAAGACCGAACAAGTCAAAATTCGATAAGAAAAGAGATAGAGAAAAAAGAACTTCGTATCCGGGATGGAGGTAAACGCAGTGTAACAAGGGTTGATGGAGGAGGTAATGATATGGGGAAGGAGGACGAGAAAGAAGAAGAAAAAGGAAGAAGAAAGAAATAGAAAGAAAAAAAAAACAGAAGGCGAAGACTAACAACAACAACAAGAACAGCAACTACAACAACAGCAGCACTAACAACAACAACGTGAGGTCGGAGACTGGGGGGGAGGGGGTTCCGCAAGGGAAATTCGAACCGGGGCGACGACGAGGCGGATCCGAACCGAAAACCGAAGCTCCGAGTCCGTGTGAATCCGTCTCATTCAGGGAGACGAGAAGAATGAAAAGGGCATCGAAAAGGGCATAAAATCTCCCTCCTCCCTGTCTCCCTTCCCCTCTTAGCTTCTCCCTAATAATAGAAATTATTTATTATTCACCTCCGTTGTATTTTCGTGGCTACGGTTGAGCCCGCAATCGATGTTTGGTCGACGGGGGGTTGCCACTTCGGAGATTTCGGGTCGTGTTTTGTCAACATATTGGCTCGCGGATCTTGTGCTTATTTTGACAGCGGGGTTTCTGTTATGCGTTGAGAGGGGGGGAGGCATATTTGAGGGACATGCAGTGCGACTGTCAGCGATGTGTAGGATTAGATCTTCGTCGGGAGAACGAAATGGCTACAAATTCGACCTCCCATTGGTCAATATCTATGACGTAACGCGCGATGACGTCATAGCTCATTCTCTTCTGCCGGATATTTTCTTTTCGGGGATTGGCAGGTGAAATTATTTTGTTTGTTTGTTTTGTTTTTCAGCTTCCATATTCCCAGTGAAAGGACGGTACAGATTATGACAGAACAAGGGTTAATACGTGTGGAGCACCGTGTGCGAATGTTGGCAGCGGTGGTGGTGGTAGTGTTGGCTGCCGGAGGAGGAGAGAGAGGGGGGGGGGGGCGCTGGAAGTCTAGTGGGCGGTGGCAGGACGCAGGCGCCGGTGACGTCAGCGTCCGCCTGGAAGCTCGCGGCAGAGGCACTGTGTTTCTGGCGAGTGTTCCGTCTTGCTGTGTACACCCAAGTCGCCGTCTGCCGGGATATTTTTTGCGCGGGTTCTAGTGGAGATGGGGCCGGGCCGCGGTGTAGCGTGGAGGCAGCGGTGTTAGGCCAGCAAAGCCCTCAGGACTTGGAGCTTCGAGGCCCTTCCTCCTTCCTCGTGTAGTGTCCGGGGCAGCTCAGCTCCGTCGCCGATCAATCACTCGCTGGTGCCTGGAAGCCATCTTGCCTCGGCGTGAGTATACTCCAGCCGCGCCCACCGCCTCTCGCCCTCAGCCCGACGAGCCCTTTGCTTTGCCCGACGGGGAATCCGGAAGGCCAGGGAGGGGGGCTCGGGGAAAGGGACACTTCACCAAGGGTATTTTTTTAGGCTGAGGGGAAGGGAGGGAGGGAGGGGGGACGTCGCTCTCCAGTGCCCCGTGTTGTGACGCAGTTCCCCCTTGTATTTTTTTTTTCTCCGCCGCACCAGCTGCTCTCTGCAACACACCTCTCCGCCTTCTTTCTGTTCTTGCAACGAGCGTCGGATCTCTGAGCAATTGAAGTAACGGTTGAGGAGGCGTTGCATGCAAATTGCGAAATCTGCGGATCATATGTTCACGAGAGATTGCAAACCGAGAATTCCTTCAGTCAGCCCTCTCCGTATTGCAGGCGGGTTCAGCGGAAGTCCTCGTCCTCTTGGTCATCATCCCAGCTGGTCCTCCAGTTCATCCTGCGGGGATAAGGATGGCGACCAACGAGGACTCCGAATTTTACCTCTCCGACTCCTAATACTCCGATCTCTGTCTCTCTTCCTCCCCCTCCTTCTCCTCTTTCCTTCCCCGTCTCCCTCCCCTCCTTCTTCCTCTCTCCCTTTCCTTCCCTCCGCCCCTCCTCTTCCCCCTCCCCTCCCCTCCCCTCTTCCTCTCCCCCCTTCTCCCCCCTCTCCCTCCTTCTTCTCCCCCTTCTCCCCTCTCCCTCTCCCTCCCTCCTTCTCCCTCTTTCCTTCCCTCCCTCTCCTTTCCCCCTCCTTCTCCTCTCCCCCTCTTCCTCCCCTCCTTCTCCCTAATCACATAGCCATCCAGTCCGCATTAGATTTCGATTCAGGGGGTTTCCATGCTGATTTCAGAGGCTTCCGTGAGGGTTTCGGATTACATTGCTTTGCAGTTTACGGCAAAAAAGGGAGATTTTTTACGTAATAGAATAGGGATTTTTCTCATGAGGAATCGCGTTTATATCAACTAAGAATCCAAGATATATATGTCGAGAATTCATGATAGAGAGACGTTTGATAGGATGGGTAATCGAGAAAAAATATCGGAAAATCAAGCATGGTTATATACAAGTTTCTTTTATGAGAATTTTTTGGGGGTATTTTTTTGCAAAGATAAAAGGGAAGGGAAAAAACTTTTTTTTCGTCTTTGATAAAGTGACCTCGAAAATTGCTAGAAAATTGACATAGAAAATGATTTTCGGAAAAAGAAATATACGTTGGTTGCAGCAATTGCACAAAAAATGCATTCTAATCCATCTAAATGGAACATATAACATTCCGTTTTTTAGTCCACTCTCTCCGCCCCATCCGGAATCAAATTTGCTCTCCCAATAGAATCTCAAACTGGGTTGTGCAGACAGCCGGCGATAGGCCTACTTCGCACAGGTACGGCGCGTGTCTGAGCCGATTTTCGTGTGTCTGCGTCCCCATTTCACATCGATATAACCCGTGTGTTCGGAGGCCTATCGCACAGGCTCTGCTCGTGTGTAGTCATCCGGCAAAGCTTTGGCCTGGGTGTAGGAATATCCTCATCCAGGGTGGGCTCGCGTGTGGGTAGGCCTATCTCGCTCCGTTTCGGCGTGTGGTAGCGGTTCGCCGGGAGGTAAGACCGAGGATATTGATCATCAGCTGTTGTTGCAGCTGGGACAACACCGGGGGGGGGGAGGGGGGGGAAGAGGATGCAGAGGAGTTTCTGGTTCCTGGAAACTTGAGGTTATAGTGTTCCGTTTAACAGGATTTCTCGGGTTATTCTGTGTTTTGTTTTATTTTCATTTATTTTATTTATGTATTTATTTTTGTTGAAGAAAAGAGAGGTGGATGATTTGGTTTCTCCGTAGCTTGTCTTTGGTCTTGGAAGGAAGCAAGGAAAGAAGGAAAAAATATACTGCAACCGAGAAAAAAAAGATGTCATGTCACAAAAAGATTTTTAAAGATAATTATTTGCTTTTGATTTTTTTCTAGTTCTTTCGTGTGCGTTTTTTTCTCTCCTACGTATTTGTATTTTTTCTTCATTTTTTACACACGAGCGCCCGAACACGAGGGAAAATTTCACTCAGATCAAACCGGTTTCGTCTTGGGGAGAAACACGAAATGCAAGCAAGCGAGAGCAAACATTGGCAAGTAAAAGCAAGCAAAAGCAATCCAAGGCAAGCAAGAAAAAATAGCAAAGTAGCAAGCAAAACCAACCAAGAACGAGTAAGAAATATAACTTAGTATCTTGGCCATTCGATCAAGCAGACTCAAGCCAAAGCAAGGAAAGTAGCTTAGTCATTCAGGCGAGAAGCGAGAGCCATCAAGGGTCGAGGAGGTCAATACTTTAAGGGGAAGGGGGAGGAGGGGGAGAAGGGGGAAAGGTAGAGAGGGAAGGGGTGAAGGGGAAAGAGGGGAAGGGGTGAAGGGGAAAGAGGGAAGGTAGGAGGGGGGGAGAAAGAGGGGAAGGGATTAGGGAGAGAAGGGAGGGGGGATAGGAGGGGGAACGAGGAGAGAGAGAGGCGATTGATGAGGTCATCTGAGGTCATCAGGACATGCGGGGGAATGACGAAGGCGAGATGAGGATGGGGTTAAGCGGGGGGGGGGGGGGATTATGGAAGATTAGCCATCTTTTTTTTTGGGGGGGGGGGGGGGGGATGATAAAGAAGGAGATGGATTGATCCACCCATTACGGATTTTGGTGTTTTGGGTATAAATGAAGTATAAAGGATACAATAAATAACTTCATATATTACTTTTTTGTATGAATAAATAGGGGAATAGGTAAATCCATAAATTCATTATTTCGTTTTTTGTAGAGATAAAAAAAATGGATACATTAACAGGTTATATAGTAATGTTATTGGTATATATAAAAACAATAGATAAATTAACAGATTAATTGTTAGATAATGAGGGAATGATGGAAGAGGGAACAGTTGATAGTAGAGTGGCAGGTGAGGGAAGAAATTGCGGCCATTTTGACTATTGGTTTTTCACCCGGAGACAAGAAAATCTATATTTGGAAGGAAAACCAAAGAATCAGATACTTGAATTTGTTTTTCTTTTTTTCTTCCTCTCTTAGCTTGAATTAAGCTTGTTTTCGGCACAGAAAGCACGCAAGCAAGAGGGCAAGCAAGCAAGCTGTTATGGCGACTCGGCAATATCTGTTTTGCATTTGCAGTCGCCTCTCTCGCCTCTTGCGCTGCACCATGCGGGCGGAGCTGGCGACGATAAGACGATGGTTCTCCCGTTCGTCGCGTGTTCAGAAACCCAGCGAGACAGTGCGGCGACAACCCCCCCCCATCCCCCCTCTCTCCCCTCTCTCCCCTCTCTCCCTCTCCCCTTTCCCTCTGTGAGTCATGGTATTTATGGATAGCCTCGAGAACAACCGATAACCCTTCCTTCCCCCCCCCACTTCTCTTCTCCTTCTCCCCTCCCCCTTCCTCTCTTCTCTTCTTCCCTTCTCCTTTTCCCTTCCCTTCGTTCTTCTCTTTTTTCCGTTCTTCTTTCCCTTCTTCCCCTCTCCTTTTCAGTTTTTCTAACCCTGTTTATTTCCATTTTACTTTCCGTCTCTTCCCCTCTTCCTTCCTCCCTTCATCCCTCTCCTATTTCCCTCATCCCTCTTCCCCTTATTTCCCCCTTCTTTTCTCCTCTCCTTTCTCCCTCCTTCCTCCTTTCTTTCTTCTTCCTCTCTTTTCTCCTTCCCTTCCCTTCCTTCCCCTCCTTCTCTTCTCTTCCTCTTCCTTCTCCCCTTTCTTCCCTTTTCCCTCTCCTATTTCCCCCTCTTTCCCTCTTTCCCTGACGACGCTCCTCTTATCGCGAAGCTCAACGGCCGGCTCTCTCTCTCTCTCTCTCTCTTCTCTCTCTCTCTCTCTCTCTCTCTCTCTCTCTCTCTCTCTCTCTCTCTTCTCTCCTCTCTCTCTCTCTCTCTCTCTCTCTCTCTCTCTCTCTCTCTAGCTCCTAGTCTTTTTTTGCGGTTCTTGGGTTCCGTGTCGACTTGGTGGATAGATGTATAGGAAGTTGGGTGTTAGGTAGGTAGGTAGGTAAATGGGTAGTTATTTAGGTAGATGGTTAGTTAGGTTGGTTGATAGGTAAATGGGTAGTTAGGTTGGTTGATAGGTAAATGGTTGATTAGGTAGGTACATGGGTAGTTAGGTAGATAGATGGGTGGTTATGTAGGTAGATAGGTAGGCAAATAGGTAGATAGATGGGTATACAAATAGATAGTTTGGTAGATAGACAAATAGGTAAATAGATGGGTATACAAATAGATAGTTAGCTAGATAGATAGGTAGACAAATAGAGAAATAGGTAGACAGATAGTTAAGTAGACAAATAGAAGGTAGACAAATTGAGAAATAGGTAAACAGATAGTTAAGTAGACAAATAGAATGCAGGTGGAGAGATGGGTAGACAAATAGATAATTTGGTAGATAGATAGGTAGACAGATAGATGGATATTTAGATAGATAGATGGATAGACATAGATGGATGGGCATAGGTGGAAATATAGAGAAATCGACTGGTTCTTGTTTTGTTAAGGGTATTACGTTGGAAATATTTTTTCTCTCTCCTCTTGTTTCTCTTTTCCTCTGTTCTTCGGTTCTCATGTTTCTCAATTTTTCCTTTCATTTTTCTTTCCTTTTTTCTTTCATGTTTCCCTCTTTTTCTCTCACTCTTGCCTCTCATGTTTTCTTTATTTTTCTTCTCTCTTTTATTTTTCTCTCTCGCTTTTCCCTCCTTTTTTCCCTCTTTCCCTCTTCTCTCTCTCTCTCTCTCCTCTCTCTCTCTCTCTCTCTCTCTCTCTCTCTCTCTCTCTCTCTCTCTCTCTCTCTCTCTCTCCTCCCTCCTCCTCCCTTCTCTTCTCTCTCCTCTCTCTCTCTCTCTCTCTCTCTCTCTCTCTCTCATCTCCTCTCTCCTCTCTCTCTCCCTCCCTCCCTCCCTCCCTTCCTTCTTTCTCGTTCCCGAATCCCGAGCTGTTGTTTCCCCGCGCGGACCCGACCGCTGTTTTCGGACGTCGCCGACTCCCGCCCGACGCCTGCCGAGGGATGAGTCGGGGGCCGTTCGCATGCAGATCGATTTCGAGCGGATTGGCTGTCGTATTAGCATGGGTGTCTTGGGGTGACGGACGGACGCTCTCCCTGTCCTCTCTCTCTCCTCCCTCCCTCCCTCCCTCCCTCCCTCCCTCCTCTCTCCCTCTACCTCTCCTCCTCTCCTCTCTCTCCCTCTCCCTCTCCCTCCCTCTCCCTCCTCCCTCTCTCCCCCTCCCTCTCCTCTCCCTCCCTCCTCCCCCTCCCTCCTCCTCCCTCCCTCCCCTCTCCCTTCCCTCCTCTCCCCCCTCCCCTTTCCCTCCTTCCTTCTGATATTCTTCCCTTATTCTCTTCTTCCTCTTCTTCTTTTTTTTTCCCTTGCATCTCATTTTCTTTCCCTCCCTTCCCACTTCCCGCTTCTCCTTCTCTCCCTCCTTTCTTCCCTTTCCCCTCCCTCCCTGCTTCCTTCTTTCTTTCTCTTTCTCTTTCTCCTTCACCCTTCCCTCCCCCCTTCCTTCTTTCTCTTTCCCCTTTCCTACATACCCTCCCTCCTTCCTAACACCATCCCACCACCCTACTCCTCCCTCACTCATAGCGCTCTAAATCCTCTCTTCCTCATGACACCCATTCCCTCCACCTCCTCCCTCGTGACGCCCTCCTTCCCCAATTCCCGTTATTCCTTCGCCCATTTCCTCATTGCCCCATCCCCCCCCCATCCCCCATCCCATCATAAGTAGAGTGTACACATGCGGGCAAGCGTGACGGGGTATGGCGATAACCTACTTGCAGGAAGTAGGCTATGTGTGTGTGTTGTGTGTGTGCGTGTGTGTGAGTATGTGTGTGTGTGAGTGTGTGTGTGTGTGTGTGTGTGTGTGTGTGTGTGTGTGTGTGTGTGTGTGTGTGTGTGTGTGTGTGCGTGCGTGCGTGCGTGTGTGTGCGTGCGTGTATACCGTCGGATTTGCGTGCGTGTTGACGGATGTGTGTGCGTGCTTGTAGCAGTCCTGGCGCCCATTGAGGTTTTCGTAGTCGTATTGGTATTGACTGGTTTAGCGTCGAATAAACACGCACACACACACACACACATACACACGTGGAGGGCGTGGCTATTTATTTATTGATATCCCTATGATTACAGATAATGCTATCTTCTCTACGATTATTGTTATTAGCGGCGTTATCATTTTTTATTGGTCTTTGTCGCTTATTCTCATATTTCAGTCATAGTGTTTTTTTTTATTTTCTTGTTTCTATTCCGCTGTGAAGAATCTGGAAAGGACGATGTAAAAAAATGCGTTTTTTATGCATTCATTCTTCGGAAGTTGTTGTTTGTGTTTTTTTTTTCATTTTCCACTTCCATTCATCCGTTTTCAGAAGCGGGTTACTTATTTTTATCACTTTCTGTGTGTGTGTCGCTTTCTCTCTCTCTCTCTCTCTCTCTCTCTCTCTCTCTCTCTCTCTCTCTCTCTCTCTCTCTCTCTCTCTCTCTCTCTCTCTCTCTCTCTCTCTCTCTCTCTCTCTCCCCCTCTCTACCTCTCTACCTCTCTACTCTCTCTACTCTCTACCTTCTACTCTCTCCTCTCCCTCCCTCCCTCCCTGTGTGCATGTGTGTGCGTGTGTGCGTATGTCTCAGCAATCACCTTTTACAAGTGAATGCCATCCTGTGTTTTCTCAGAGCTCTCCATTCTTTAGGTTGTACTCTCCCTCTTAATCTCTTTGCCTCTTCTCCCATCTCCCTCTTCATATCTTCCCCTCTATTCCTCTTTCTTTCCTTCTCCCTCTGTATCTCATCCCCTCCACCTCCCCTTCTTTCCCTTCTCCGTCTTTATCTCTTCCCCTCTATCTCCTCCCTTTCCTTCCCTCTTTATTCTTTCCTCCTCCCCTCCCATTCCTTCTCCTCTTTATCTCTTCCCTCTATCTCCCTCCCTTTCCTTCTCCCTCTTTTATCTTCCCCTCTATCTCCCCTCCCATTCCTTCTCCTCTTTATCTCTTCCCTCTATCTCCCTCCCTTTCCTTCTCCCTCTTTATCTCTTCCCTCTATCTCCCCTCCCCTTCTCCCTCTTTATCTCTTTCCCTCTATCTCCCTCCCTTTCCTTCTCCTCTTTCCCTCTTCCCCTATTCTCTTTTCTTTCTCTCTCTTTACATATCTCCTTCCTTTCCTTCTCTTCTATCTCATCCCCTCTATATCCCTCCCTTTCCTTCTCCCTCTTTATCTCTTCCCCTCTATCTCCTTTCCCTTTCCTTCTCCCTCTTTATCTCTTCCGCTCCATCTCCCCTCCCTTTCCTTCTCCCTCTATATCTCTTCACCGCTATTCCTCTTCCTCTCCTTCTCCCTCTTTATCTCTTCCCCTCTATCTCCCCTTCTTTTCTTTCTCCTTCTTTATCTCCCCTCCCTTTCCTTCTCTCTCCTTATCTCTTCCCCTCTATCTCCCTTCCCTTTCCTTCTCCCTCTTTATCTCTTCCCCTCCATCTCCCCTCCCTTTCCTTCTCCCTCTTTATCTCTTCACCGTTATTCCTCTTCCTCTCCTTCTCCCTCTATCTCCCCTTCTTTTCTTTCTCCTTCTTTATCTCCCCTCCCTTTCCTTCTCCCTCTTTATCTCCCCTCCCTTTCCTTCTCCCTCTTTATCTCTTCCCTCCATCTCCCCTCCCTTTCGAAGTCTCCTCCCCCGAATTCCCCTTCGCCGCAGACCAGCTGGTGATCGATATCGACCCCGGACGGCGGTGAGCCTGCCTGGCGCCGCTCTGCCCGCACCATCTGCCGCCCTCTGCTGTGTCGGGGCTCTGTTTTTGCTCTTAATCTGGTGTGTGTTGGGTCGTGGTTTATTTTTGTATTTTTTGGTTCGGTTTTGGGTTTATTTGTTGTTTTTTTGTTTTGTTTTTTTTTTGTGTGTGTGTTTTTATGGTTTTGGAGCTGGTTTTGCTTTTTTATGGTGTATTTTGGGCCTTTTTTTTGGGGGGGGGGATTTTCTGTTGTATTTCGTCTCGATTTTCTTTTTGTCATGTTGTTGGTTCGATTTTGTCTCTATTAGGGTTCTATTTTGCCTAGATTGGTGGTTCGTTTTTTTTTTTTTTTTTTTTTAGCTTTTGTTTTATTCTACACGCTGTATTTTGCCTCTCTGTACTACCTGCTGTATTTTGGTTTGCCTTCCACATACCATACTTTGGCTGTGTTTTATTTTAGCTGCTGAATTCTGCCTCCGTTTTTGGTTCTCTTTGGCTCCTGTCTGCCGTCCATCAGCTGTTTCTGGCTCTGTTTTGCCGCCATTTGCATTTTTTTCGTGCTTCACTCTGTTACTTAGGGCTATTTTGGGATCGCTCTTTGTGATTTTTTTTTTTTTTTTACTATTGTTTTAACAAGTTTTTGATGTCTCGTACTGGTAAATGATATACTTTTTGTTTTTTTTCTTTTTACGGGGGTGGGAGCTCTGCCTATTGTCCTTTGCTTATATGGCTGCATCGAACACACTCTGCTGTGCTTTGCTTCTTGTTTGGACGCTTCGCTGTCGTTTCTGTGTCCTATTTTTTCTCTTATGTTTGCCCCATTACTTGTTATTGCTTTCTCTATCTACGAAATTTTACCTTCTTTTAGTGTTATTATTATTATTATTGTTATTATTATTATTATTATTATTATTATTATTATTATTATTATTATTATTATAATAATTATTATTATTATTAGCTTATTATTGCCTTCTCAATCTGTTGTGTTCTGTTGCTCGATTGCATTGTTGTTCTGTTGGTATTTTCCATCTGTTCTCCCGTTCCCTCTCTGTCTGTTCTTTGAGTGTTTTGTCCCTCTCCTTGGTGCTATTTTCACGTTCCTTTATCTTCCAAGAGCTTTTTTTTCTTATTATTTTTGGCTTCATTATGTCGACCTGGTACTATTTTCGCCTTTTGTGGCACTCTGATGATGCTTTATATCGCCCTCTGTTCCTGGGGCTTTTGTCTCACTCTGTCTCCATTGTCTGATTTTTTATTTACGCATTTGTTTGTTTATTATATCTATTTTAGATTTATTGTCATTGTTTAGGCTTTGTCGCGTCTACCGCCTTAATGCTTTGTTTCTATTTTCGTCTTTATGTATTAAAATGACTATCTACTGCTCTTGCTCCGTCTGTGCCACTCATCATCCCTTGTTTTATGACACTGTTGATGTCATGGTGGCATGGCTGTCGTTTGCTGTTAGGGTGAGACTTGGGAATACTTGGTCTTACTCTCAGATGTTTCCTATGTTGATTACTTTGTTTGTGTTTCTCGGTGTCTGTGTATCGCTCTCTCTCTTGTCGTTCTTTCTTTCCCTCTCTCTCTTTAAATCTTTCTCTCTCTGTGTAAGTCTTTCTCTCTCTCTCTCCCCATCTCCACTCCTCTCCCCGCTTTTCTCTCTCTCTCTCTCTCTCTCCCTCGCTCCCTGCCTCCCTCGCTCCTCCCTCTCTCCCCTTTTCTCTCCCTCTCTCCATCCTCTTCCTCCCTCCCTCCCCTCTCTTTTTCTATCTCCCTCATAAACAACCTAAATAAAGGTCATGAAACCGATGCCATATTTTTTGAATCTTAAATGTCAGTATCTCTTTTGTTGCCTCTTTTATCCTACACCAATATAGTCGCTGTTGGCAATTGATTCTTAACTGTGACAGTACGATAACTTTGATAATGTTATTTCCGTCATGTTATTTGTTTCGACCTTTCTTAATACTATTTTTGCGTTGTTTTTCACTGCACTGAAACTGTCACTGTCGCCGGCTGCTCTATGATTTTTTTTTCATTATTTTCACTGATTCCAATAAAATCACCGTAATTCAGCTGTCATCGTTGTATAGATGTCGCTGCCGTCATCTATTCTTTTTTTTCCTTCACTTTCGTCACGTTTTCTCGATAGTGTCTTTCACTGTTACCTCACCATATGTCACTGACTTCCCTTTCTTTTTGTGTACTTCACCAACTTTCCTTATCCCAGCAGTGTCAGTGTAGCCGATTTACCCCTTTCCTTCACTGTACAGCCGCCAGCTGTTCCTTCCCTTAAACCGTATTTTAACAATCACTTTCGCCAACTGTTTCTTTCCTTCACTGTACTCAACAAGGTCACTGCTCTCACTTCTGTCACTGCTCTTACTCCTGTCACTGCTCTCATTCTTGTCACTGCTCATACTCTGTCACTACTCTTCACTCCTGCCACTGCTCTCACTCTTGTCACTGCTCTCACTTCTGTCACTGCTCTCACTCCTGCCACCGCTCTCTAGTCACTGCTTTCACTCTTATCACTGCTCTCACTTCTGTCACTGCTCTCTCACTGTCACTGCTCTCACTCTGTCACTGCTCTCCCTGCTCTCACTCTTGTCACTGCTCTCTAGTCACTGCTTTCACTCTTATCACTGCTCTCACTCCTGTCACTGCTCTCTTCACTTCACTCTTTCACTGCTCTCACTCCTGTCACTGCTCTCACTGCTTTCACTCTTATCACTGCTCTCACTCCTGCCACTGCTCTCTAGTCACTGCTTTCACTCTTATCACTGCTCTCACTCTCTCTCTTGTCACTGCTCTCACTCCTGTCACTGCTGTCACTGTCGCTTCCGTCGGGGGTCCTCTCCTTCAGCCACAGGAGCCTCTTTTCTTGACCCGGTTCTAAGGCCTTTGTGTGACTCGCCGGGCTGCTCGTGGGGCGCTGGATGCTCCTTTGACCTCTTGCGCCGTGTTTTCTTTTTATTCTTTTGATTTTCCTCTTATTTGTGTTTGTTTGTTTCTCTCGTCTTTGTTTTAAGTTTTTTCGCTGTTTCTTTTGCTCTCTTTTGTCTCTCTCTCTCTCTCTCTCTCTCTCTCTCTCTCTCTCTCTCTCTCTCTCTCTCTCTCTCTCTCTCTCTCTCTCTCTCTCTCTCTCTCTGGGTTATTTTGGTTTTCTTTACACTTCCTGTCTGAAGGGAAGCGATCGGTCTTAAGTGGTCTTTTGGGATATTCTGGAGTTTTTTTTTTCTCGTCTCTCTCTCTCTCTCTCTCTCTCTCTCTCTCTCTCTCTCTCTCTCTCTCTCTCTCTCTCTCTCTCTCTCTCTCATTCTCTCATTCTCTCATTCTCTCATTCTCTCCCACCGCAGACCCACCCTCTTTCTCTTTCTCTCATTTCCTTTCTCTGCTTCTCACCATCTCTTCCTCCTTTAATCCCTGTCTCCTTCCTTCGCTTCTTCTTCCCTGTACCATATCTCTTCTTCCCTTTGCTTCGTCTTCTTGTTCGTGTCCTTCTTTCGCTCATTCTCCGTGCCTTTCTTTGCTTTAGGTTCTTTTCTTCTATATTATTTCCCCTTGTTCGTCATCCTTCACGCCTACTCTTCCTCCTTCTCCTCCTTTCTTCTTTTCTTCTTTTTCTTTCCGTCTTCCTCATGTTCCTGTTCCTGCTTCTCTTCCTCCTTCACTCTCCTCCTTTTGCTCCTCTCTCCTTTTTCCTCCTCCTCCCTCCTTTCTTCTCCCCTCTTCCCCTCCTGCTCCTCCTTTTCCTTCCTCTTCCTCCTCTCCCCTCTCCCCCCTCCTCCTTTTTCTCCTCTTTCTCTCCTTTTCCCCTCCTCCTCTCCTCTTCTCCCTCTTCACCTCCTCCTTTTCCTCCTCCTCTCCTCTCTTTTCCTCCTCCTCTTCCTTTTCCTCCCCCTCTTCCCCCATCCTCCTTTACCTCCTCCTCCTCCTTTCTTCTCTTCTTCCCCCCCCTCCAATCTTCCCTTTCTTCCATTTTCCTCCTGCTCCTCCTCTCTTCTTCTTCTCCCCTCTATCCTCCTCCTCCTCCTCTTCTTCTTCTCCCCTTCCTCCTCCTCCTCCTCCACGTCCTCCTCCTCCTCCTCCGCAAGCGACGCAGGTCCCAGAGTTGCCTTTGGTCTATTTTTATCGCGTAGGAACCGTCTCTCTCGCCCAGCAGCTGTCGTCTTCGCTCCTTCCCCGTCCTCTTTCTCTCTTTCGTTTTCTTCTCTTTTATTCCTGGTTTTCGTTTTCTCTTTTATGTTTTTTTTTATCTCCTCTTTGGTTCTTTGGTTTGATTTTTTTGTTCTCATTTATCTCTTTATTTTTTTTTTCTTTATGTTGTTTATTATTATTATTCTCTTTTGTTTCTTCGTTTCTTTTTTGTTCTCTTGTGTCTTATCCTTTCTTTTTTTTTGTCCCTTTCTTTCTTTTCTTTTGTCTGTTTTTTCCTTCTTTTAATATATCCTTTTCATTTAGCATGAGAGAGAGAGACAGAGACAGAAAGAGAGAGAGAGAGAGAAAGAGATTGAGACTGAAAAAGAGAGAGGGAGCGAGAGAGAAAAAAAGAGAGACTTAATTTTGGAAGTGATGACGTCAATATGGAAAAGTCTAACGCATGGGAGTCGGTTCAATACACCTTCGTTAACGACTTTCAGTCTTTTTTCTCTCTGTCTATCTATCTGTCTGTCTATCTATCTATTTGTCTGTCTCTATCTGTCTATCTATCTATCTATCTGTCTCTGTCTGTCTGTCTGTCTATCTTTATCTGTATATCTTCTTATCTATCTTTTCTCTCCTCTCGCGTCATATACGTCGTCGTCATTGTTGTTGTCGTCGTTGGCGTTGTTTTAGGTATTGTTGTTGTCATTGGGGCTGTTGTAGGTGTTGTCATTAGCGCTGTTGTAGGTATTGTTGTTGTCATTGGCGTTGTTGTTGTTGTCACTGGCGCTGTTGTAGTATTGGCGGTCATGTGTCGTCATTGGCGTTGTTGTTGTCGTCATTGGCGTTGTTGTTGTCGTCATTGGCGTTGTTGTCGTCATTGGCGTTGTTGTTGTCGTCATTGGCGTTGTTGTGTCAGTTGTTGTTGTCGTCATCGTCATTGGCGTTGTTGTTGTCGTCATTGCGTTGTAGTTGTTGTATTGTTGTTGTCGTCATTGGCGTTGTTGTTGTCGTCATTGGCGTTGTTGTTGTCGTCATTGGCGTTGTTGTTGTCGTCATTGGCGTTGTTGCTGTTGTCGTCGTCGTCGTCGTCGGTGTTATTGTTTCGTCGGTCGGTGTTTGATGGGCATCAGGCGCGTGAGGGAAGCGTTGATGGAGATAGAAATTCTCTTCTCTCGTTATCTCCCTTTTGTGCGGGGGAAGCTGCAGCTGGCGTTGGGTGAAGCCTTTCATTAGTGTCATGATTATACTGTGTGCTCTTCTTGGTTGTTGTTTTCTCTTTTTCTTTTCTAGATTTTTTTTTATTTCTGATTGTTACTCTTTCTCTCTTTCTCTTTTTCGACTCTCTGGATCAATGTATTTGTCTCTCACTCACTCTATTCTTCAATTTCTCCCTTCCTCACTCCTCATTTTCCCTCTTCTCTTTGATTCCATCTCATTCCTCCCCTTCCCTGTTCCCTTTCACTCATTTACCTCTCCTCCCCTGCTCCCTCCCCTTTCCTCTTTCATCTTCCCCTACTCCTCCTCTTCCTTCCCTTGGCCAACTCTCTCCCCTTCCCCTTCCCATTCCTAACTCTCTCCCCTTCCCCTTTCCTTTCCCCCTCTCCTTTCCCTCCCCTTACCCTTCCCTTCCCTCTTCCCTTTTCTCTTTCGTCCCTCCCCTCCCCCTCCTTTCCCTCCTTTCCTCCTCCCTCCCCCCTCTCTCCTCCCCTCATCCTCCCCCCTCCCCCTCCTCCTCATATCCCCCTCCCTTTTCCTCCTTCACCCCTCTCCTTTCCCTCATCCTCCCCCTCCCCTCCTCCCTCATCTCCCCTCCCTCCCCCTCCCCCTCCCCCCCTCCCTCTCCCCCCAAAGCCTTTCATCACTCGCCGTCACTCTGCCTCCTCGAAGGTCTTCAATTAAGCGCATGATGAAATGGGCCGCTGACTTAGGGAAATGCTCTTCCCTCCAGGTTTATTTATATCTGTCAATCTCTTTGTCTTTGTCTGTCTGTCTTTATGTCTGTGTGTGTCTCTCTCTGTATCTATTTATTTGTCTCTATCTGTGTGTCAATTTGTGTGTCTTGTCTTTGTGTATATCTACCTATTTGTTTGAATATTTGTGTCTGTCTGTCTCTCTCTCTCTCTCTCTCTGTCTGTCTCTTTCTCTCTTTCTCTCTCTTTTTTCTCCTCTCTCTCTCTCTCTTTCTCTTTCTCTCTTTCTCTTACTCTCTCTTTTCCTCCTTCTCTCTTCCTCTCTCTTCCTCTCTCTCTCTCTCTCTCTCTCTCTCTCTCTCTCTCTCTCTCTCTCTCTCTCTCTCTCTCTCTCTCTCTCTTCTCTCTCCTCTCTCTCTCTCTCTCTCTCTCTCTCTCTCTCTCTCTCTCTCTCTCTCTCTCTCTCTCTCTCTCTCTCCCGCCCCATGAATTCGCCATCAGCATCCCATAGCTCGCAGACGACGCAGGCCAGCGGTCGCCATGGCAACGCTCGTCCGCGGAGATCCAGCGGCAGACGAGAGAGATGGGAGGCTGGCGGGGGGCGTCTTTTTTTCTTCTTTTTCCTTTTCTTCTTCTTGTTCTAGTTCTTTTTCTTCTACGTTTTTCTTCTTGTTGTTCTTCATCATCATCATCATCTTCTTTTCTTCTGCTACTACCACTTCTACTACTACTACTACTACTACTACGTCTTTTTAGCGTGAACTTCTTCTTTTCCTCTTTTTTTCACCTTCTTCGTATTCTTCGTATTTTGTTCCCTTTTGCTTCTACTTCTTTTACTTCTTCATCGTTTTCTTTTTCGTCTTACTCTTCTTCATCTACCTCTTCTTCTTCTTATCTTCTTCTTCTTCTTCTTCTTCTTCTTTCCCCTCTCTGTTCCTCCATTCATCAGTCATGCACTCTCATTACGTATTCATGTCGGGGCGACGACCAAGTACGGTCTAGAAATATTCTTCTTTGACCTGATGGCGATTGACCTCCGGGCTGGAAGGATCTGGGTGTGGTTGGATGCTTTGTCTCTGTCTGTCTGTCTTTGTCTGTTCTTTGTTTGTCTTTCGCTTGTCTGTTTGTCGTTCTCTTTGCTCTATGTCTGTCTGTTTGTCTCGGTCTTACTCTTTGTCTCTCTCTCTCTCTCTCTCTCTCTCTCTCTCTCTCTCTCTCTCTCTCTCTCTCTCTCTCTCTCCTCTCTCTCTCTCTCTCTCTCTCTCTCTCTTTGTTTATCCTCTTCCTCCCAATCACCCCATCTCCCTCCTTCTCACCCCCTTACCCTCCTTCTTCCCCTCCCTTTCCCTCCCTATTCTTCCCCCCATCCCCCCCTCTCACACTCACAGCCCGTATTCCGTTCCCTCCGGATGGCTCCCTTCACTCCAAACATGCAAAATCCAGGTCGTTTGTTTAGTCTCAGCTCCGTCATCCTGTGGGGATCGAGAGTGAGGAGGCGGAGGCTCATGACGTAGGTGTGACGTCAGAGGGACCTCGTCACGTGTCAACACCCACCCTCCACTGCCACCTCCTCCTCCCCCTTCCTCCTCTTCCTCCACCTCCTTCTTCTTAATCTAACATCCTCCCTCGCCTCCTCTCCTTCTTCCTTTTCCTCCTCCTCCCTTTCCTTTTCACCTTCCTCCTCTTCTTCCTTCTCAATCTCTTTTCTCTCTTTCCTCTTCACCCTCCGCCTCTTCCTCTTCCTCCTCCTCAACCCCTCTCCCCTTCCCCCTCATTACCACTCCTCCTCCTCGATTTTTTTTCTCTCTTCCTCCTCCTCCTCCTCCTCCTCCTTTATTCTTCTTCCCCCCCTCCTCCTCCTCCTCCTCCCTGCCTTCCCCTCCCTTCTCCCCTCATATTGGTCTAGGGAGGATCTGCGTTGTTTAGTCTTTGATCAGTTGCTATTGCTAATAATGCTGGTGTTTGTCTGTCATGGTTAGGCCCCGGATTTGTCTTCGCAAGCTCTAGTTCAGCAGCAGCTAGATTTTTTTTATTGTAACCTTTTTCTTTGTAGAATTCCTTTTTTTTTAGTTTTTGTTTGTCATATTTTTTTGTTTATTCATCTGCAGTCGTTCTCTACTTCCTCTTCTTTCTTTTTCTTCATCCTCTTTTTTCTTCTACTTCTCTTTCTCCTCCTCCTCCTCCTTCATTTCCTCCCCTCCTCCTCCTCCTTCGTTTCCTCCCCTCCTCCTCCATCTTTTCCTCCTCTTCCTCAACCTCCTCCATCTCCTCCGCCTCCTCTTCCTTCTCTTCGTGTTCTATCTTTTCTTCATTCTTCTCATCTTCTTCCTTTTCCTCTTCATCTCCCTCAGCCTTTTCAACTTCCACCATATTGTGTGTGTTTTACGTGTGTGGAATTAGAAAAAAGTAAAAATGTGCCACTTTCTCTCCTTCCTCCTCCTTCTCCTCCTTCTTCTCTCTTCCTCCTCCTTCTCTTCCTCTCTTCCTCATTACTCTTTCAGCGAGAACACTCTCCGCTGATTAGTTTCGAAAAGAAATGGCAGAAGGAGGCGAATAAGCAGAAGAATAATGGAGAGAGATAAATAACAGAACGAGTAAGCGAAAAAAGTAATGAAGAGGTAAACAAACGACAAGAAACACACTCACACGAAGAAGAGGAAGAAAAACTAGAAAATAAGATGGTAGAAAAAGAAGAAAGAAAAAAAGGAGATAAAAGGAAAAACGGGTGAAAAGAAAAAAAAGCGAAAAAATAAAAATTGGGGGAAGCAGGAAGCACAAGGAAGTGAGAAGACAGATTATCCCCCGTGGCTTCTCTAGAGACATGGGCGGTTCCTTGTACCTCATAATTGTTCCATTCCCTAAGATAGCCACTGCGTATACGGGTCACGTTGGGCAGTTTGTTATCAGGATCTTGGTATTATTTTGGGGGCTTAACTCTCTCTCTCTATTTGTCTGAATCTCTGTCTCTCTCTTTCTCTCTCTCTCTCTCTCTTCTCTCTCTCTCTGTCTCTTCTCTCTCTCTCTCTCTCTCTCTCTCTCTCTCTCTCTCTCTCTCTCTCTCTCTCTCTCTCTCTCTCTCTCTCTCTCTCTCTCTCTCAATCTATCTTTCTATCCATCTATATCTATTTATATTTATCTTCATCTATCTTTAACTATTTATCTATCTATCGCTGTGTATATATATATATATATATATAATATATATATATAATATATATATATATATATATATATATTTCAGTCTTTGTCTCTGCTGTTCAACCGCCTTTGTGTGCGAGTCGCCGCTGTACTGGATCCAATAAACCGTGACCGGTTCGTAAAAATCGTTATACGCTCTAGTCAGCAAGCGGCGCCGCTCAGTAAGGTTATTCTCGAGTCGCTGATTGTGCTGATCTTGCTGAGTCAGAAGGGCATATATGATAGGTATAAGTAGGGCGTGTAGTGTGTGTTCTTTTATCGTGGTGTTGGTCGTGTTTCTCGAGAGATGGGAAACGCGTGAAAAGTCTACGGTCGTGTGCTCCTGATTTCATTACTCGTCAGCGGGAATGCTTTGGAAGTGATGAATTAAGATTGATCGTGAATGAAGGAAATTCCGGGTGTATGAAGAAGTGTGATAAACGACCTGAGATTAATGTAAGTAGTGTCATGGGAAGGAGAATCAAGGTGTAAGAATGAGTATGATAGATGTAACGATGGTGGTTTCCTTGTAGCAATTATAGATGGTGTTGAATAGTGAGTTAAATCATTGGAATTTAATACATAGTAGGCACTCTATACGGCGCTCCATTTCTTCCAGTTACATTTTTTATATGTAACAGAAATCAGTTCATATTCCGTTCCGTCTTTTATATGTAACAGAAATCAGTTCATATATTTCCGTTCCGTCTTTTATATGTAACATAAATCAGTTCATATTTCCAAGCGTTTCCTTGTACGTAGGCCAAGACACGCATCAATCAGCCGATCAAATTTATAGGAGAATTATCATTCAGCTTTTTAACTGTTAAGTTCTATCAGGCAGTTCTTCGCATTCCCAGGAGAGACTTCGCATTTTATTCTTTCCTAATGAGGGGAAAATTCTAGAATGGGAGGAAGTGTTCTACGAGACTGAGCCACCAACAGCAGGGAGTCATGAGGGAATGCTTTTGTGCCGTGAGGGGAAATGTGAGGGGAGAGCACCATAGGAATGAGGCGCCAGGAGGAAGAGGAGGGGAGTCCGTGGTAATCCAACAGGCTAGCGAAGGGGTTAAGGGGAATACACGGCATTCAGTGGGTGGATAATAGAGTGAAGGACGAGGGAGAGGGGAAAGAGAGAACGAGAGGAAAGGGGAAACAGGGGAGGAGGGGAAGCCGGTAGAAGAGGGGATACAGGGGAAGAGGTAAGGGAAGCCATGATGCTTGAGTTTATGGAGGTTTTGGTGCGTGTGTGGGAGGTGGGGGAGGGAGGAGGGATATGAGAAGAAGAGGGGAGGAGGGAGAAGGGGAAGGGGAAAGGGAGGAGGAAGAGAAAGGAGGAGGGAAGAGGGAGGAGAGATGAAGGGGGGGGGGGAGGAAAGAGGAAGGTGAAGAGGATATGGAAATGAGAAAGGGAGAAGAGGAGAGAAATGAGAAGGAAAGAGAAGGAGAGATGAGAAGGGAGAAGGAAGTGAGGGAATAAGAAAATTGGACGAAATATTTGTGGGTTCCAAGAAAAACTTACCCTCTCTTGCCAACCCTTTGACATGAGGGGAATACATGTCACTTGTATCTGTGGCATTAGATCCGTCTATCTATCCTATCTAATTTTGAGTGTGTGTGCGGGGGGGGGGGGCGTGTGTTGTTTGTGTGTGTGTGAGTCTGTGTGTAAGTCTGTGTGTGTGTGTGTGTATGTGTGTGTGTGTGTGTGTGTGTGTGTGTGTGTGTGTGTGTGTGTGTGTGTGTGTGTGTGTGTGTGTGTGTACGTGTGTGTGGGTGCTTGGCTGTGTTAGTTTCTGTGTGTGCCTTGTGTCTGTCTGTCTTGTCTTTCTGCCAGTATGTGTCTGTGCGTGCGTGTATGCGTGTGTGCATGTGCATTTTTTTTCACATGCATGTCCACGTGCATTGCATGTGGAGGCAATAACAGTCGCAATTACCCCGACCATGATCTTGATGAGTGTGCTTCCGCCATGCGCCTGTCAGGATGGAGCCGTCCTCCTGCATGACAAGGATTTCTCGTGACTTTGGTCGTCACCCCTCCCTATCCTGCCCCTATCCTGCCCCCCCCCCCCCTTCCTTCCCCTTTGCCCTCCATTGCCTGTTATATTTTTCTCTGTTTTCTTCTTCTTCTTCTACTGCGGATTCTTTATGTTATTGATGTTATTGTTATTATTATTATTATTATTATTATTATTATTATTATTATTATTATTATATTTATTGTTATTATCATACATTTTCTTTTTTCTTTTTGCTTTCTTCTTCGTGCTTACTCTCCGTCGATTCTAGTTTATTTTGTTGCTGTTCTCCTTTGTTCATGTCATTTATTAACTAATATTCTCAAATCTCTTTTATTTTCTTCTTCTTTGTAAGTAACCTTCTGTCGACCTTTTTTACCACCCTTAGTACTTGCTTTTTTATTGCGGGTTTTTGTTTATTTTTACTATTATTATTATTGTTATTATTTTATTATTAATATTTTATTATATTTTATTATTTTATTTTGTTGTTGTTGTTGTTGTTGTTGTTGTTATATTATTTTACGTCCTCTATTATCTATATGTTGTTTATTTAGATTTTTGTTTTGTTTATTATTATTATTATTATTATTATTATTATTATTATTATTTATTTATTATTTTATTATTATTATATTATTGTTGTTTTACGTTCTCTTATTTAGATTTTTTTGTTTATTTATTGACTTTATTATTTATTATTATCACTATTATTATTTATTATTATTATTGTTATTATTGTTTTACGTTCTCGAGGACTCTGTGAACGTCCCTCCTTCCTCTCGACTCGACCTTCCCTCCCAGGATCCGACCTTTGCTTTGCGACCTTTGCCCCCCCCCCCCCTTTCTTGCTCCCTCCCTCCTGCTGGCTTCTCCCTGCATACCTCCTTCCCTCCTTCCGTGGCTTCTATTCTCTCTCTATCTGTCTCTCTCATTCTTTCTCCCTCTCTCTCTCTCTCTCTCTCTCTCTCTCTCTCTCTCTCTCTCTCTCTCTCTCTCTCTCTCTCTCTCTCTCTCTCTCTCTCTCTCTCTCCCTCCCTCCCTCCCTCCCTCCCTCCTCCCCCTCCCTCCCCTCCCTCCCTCCCTCCCTCCCTCCCTCCCTCTCACCCTCCTCCCTCTCCCTTCCTCCCTCTCACCCTTCCTCCCTCTCCACCCTTCCCTCCCTCTCACCCTTCCTCCCTCTCACCCTCCCTCTCTCCCTCCCTCCCTCCCTCCCTTCCTTTCCTCCCAGCTGCTCGCTTGTCTCCTTGCTCTAGGTCGACCTTTTCCTCAGGCTGATGGCACTGGCTCGGCAATCCACCCACGTGCGCACATGGACGTATGTGTGTCTGTGTGTGTGTGTGACAAACGCGCGCACACGAACATATATCCATGCGCTATGTTCAAATTCTGACTCGTGTTCACGTTCACGCTTACACTCGCTCGCATACGGACATCCACACGCCCATACGTACACACGTGAATAAGCACACGCATACACGCACACACATACGCACACGCATACACTCACGCACACTTTTTACTCACGTATTCAGAAAACGCTTATATTCCTTTATTCTGATACGGACAATGAAACTGTGGATAAATTGTCTTTATCATTTTAATTATATTTATTATTATTGCTATTATTGTTGTTATCATTACTTTTAGTTTTGTTATTATTATTATCATTGCTGTTGTTGTTATTATTATTACTGTTATTACTATTATTATTACTATTATTGTTATTATTTTTTAAAACTCATTACTATCGTTATTATTTTTTGTTCTTGTAATTGAAGCATCTCCATTACCAGTATCATTTCACCCATTTCATCAATATTCCTTAATTATAGCTATTATTACAGATGAAGATTAGAATAACAAAAATGGAAATTGTAAAAGGAAACTTTTTTTTTTTCTTTGAGAAATTCTAGCTACGTGGAAAGAGTAAGGAAGAAAAAGTAGAGTTCCGAGAAAAGAGAAATCTTGGAACTGGGTTTTTAAGAAAAAAAAAGGAAAAAAAAGAGAAAAAATGGGTTTCTAAGAAAAGAGAAAAAAGGAAAAAAAGAAAAGAGAAAAAATGGGAGGGGGTTAATCAGAGTTGCTCAAATCTATTGACTTTTTTTTCTCTTCTTTTCCTTTTTTTCTCTCTCTTCGCCTCCTCACACTGTTGCAACCAGCTGCGTCTTGGGATTTTTTTTTCTTTTTTTTTCGTTTTATCTCGCTGTCATTGAGTTAATGAAAACGTATGTGCAGGCTTTAATGGCTCTTCCAGTGTTGCCAACTGCCGCACATCGACCTCTCCCCCCCCCCTTCCCCCCTTCCGTACCCTCTTCGTCTCCTCCCACGCCTTTTTTTCCCTTCCCCTATTTTTATTTCCCTTCCTCGCTTTCTCCTTCCCCCTTTTTGATTCCCCTCCCCCCCTTTTCTTTTTCTTCCCCTCCTTGCTTTCTTCCTCCATCCCTCTTCCTTCCTCTGCCCCTATCTTTTTTCACCTTCTCCTTTCCCCATCTTTTTCTTCCTCTACTCCTCTTCCTTCTTTCCCTCGCTCTTCCTCGCCTCAGATCTCTTTCTCGCCTTCCGCCCTCTTCCTGCCCTCTCCGACTTCTCTCCCCTTCCTCACCCATTTCCTCCCCATCCCCTCGCTCTTCCATACACCCCACCCCACACCTCTTCTTCCCTCTTCCCTTATCCACTTCCTTCCCTCCCCCTTCATCCTTCCCTCACCCAATTTTTTCCTCCTCTACCTCGCCCTCTCCCTCCCCTCCACCTTTTTCTATCCTCTCCCCTTCCCCCTCCCCCCCCCCTCCCCCACCTTTTTCTATCCTCTCCCCCTTCCCCCTCCCCCTCTCCCCCCTCCCAGCCGCCCACGCATGTGCTGACAGAACCAACCTCTCCTTACTCCATGGCCCTCCGCTCGTGACAGTGCCAGAAATCTGTGTATCTATCAGTCTGTCTGTCTGTCTGTCTGTCTGTCTGTTGGAATGGGAAAAGCACACCACCTTGTTGATACTATGGAAGAGATATTCAGATTGCACGAACTAGATTTACTGAAATAGATGTAGTTTTTGCATTGTGGGTTTTACTATCTATTTTATCTATCGACTTGTCTATCTCAATTTCCCCCCCTCGCACCTTTCTCTTCTCTTCCCTCTCCTCCTTTATTCCCCTTTTCCTTCTTTTCCTTCTTTTCCTTCTATCCCATGCTCTGTCAACCCCATGACCTTTCTGGCACGGTGTACAGGCATACGGTTTCCGCCCTAGCCTACGCCGTGCACAAGGGCCGATGTTGCTTGCGCCGCCGGGTTCCCTCAGGCTCGCTCGATCTCTGGTCCCTTTGATGGCACGGGGAATGGCGGAGAGTTCCCTGGGGCGGAAAGAGGCAGAGGGGCGGCAGGCAGGGAGGGGGGAGGGGGGGGATGGAGGTGTACCTGGGGTGGAAAGAGGCAGGGGGAAGGGAGGGGCGAGAGGCAGGGGAGGGGGAGGGGAGGGGGATGGAGGGGGTACCTGGGGTGGAAAGAGGCAGGGAAGGGAGGGGATGGAGAGGTACCTGGGGTGGAAAGAGCAGGGGGGCGAGGGAAGGGAGGGGAGGAGGGGACGGGGAGGGGGAAGGGAGGGGGATGGAGGGTACCTGGGGTGGAAAGAGGCAGGGGGAAGGGAGGGGGGATGGAGAGGTACCTGTGGGAGGCAGGGGCGAGGGGAAGGGAGGGAGGAGGGACGGGGAGAAGGGAAGGGGAAGGGGTAGACAGGGTGGGTGGAAGGCGTGGGAAGGGAAAGAGGGGGAGGGGAGAGGGAGAGAGAGGGAGTTGGAGGGTTAAGTATGGAGAGGGGGAGAAAGGGGGAGGGAGAAGGAGTGGATGGATAGGGAGAGGGGAAAGTGGGAAGAAAGGGAGGAGAGGAGAGTAGGGGAATGGAAGGGGAGGAGGAGGGAGGAAGAAGAAGGAAAAGGAAGGAAATATGGAAATGTCAAGGGAGAGGAGCCAGAAAGGGAAAAAAGGAAAAGGGGAAAGAGAAGGGGGGAAGCTGAAAGGGAGAGAAGACGAAGAAAGAAGAACAAAGGGATGAAGAAGAGTACCAAAGCCAAAGGAGAAGAAGAAAAATAAGAAGAAATAAAAGCCTAACGATCCAGGTTGGCGAAGATTCCAGAAAAGGGAGCATCCTGGCCTGTGAGGACCCCCCTCCCCCCCCCCCCCCCGCGCACAAAGGGACATCCGCGACAATGGCCAAAGGATACGCGAACCTCCCCCCACCCTCCCCTCCCACCCCACCTCCTCCCTGAGGCGCGAAAAGTGGAGAGGAACCGAAGGGCGAAACCGAAGACGAGGCCGTGTCTAAGGAATCGGGACGAGTGAAGCAGACGGAGGAGGCGGTGTTGGCAAAAGGGGGGGGGATGATTGGGGATGGGCGGGGGTCAGAAACGCCGTCTTGTGTAGGTAGTAAAGAGGGATTGGGGAGGGGGGGGAAGGAGAGAGGGAAAGGGACGAGAGAAGGGGCGAAGCACGTACGACGTACTCACATAAAGATGTTCCGGAAGGAGAGGAGGGAGGGGAGGAGAGGAGCGTGGGCGAGAGGGTGGGGGGAGGGGGGAGGGAGCAAGAGGCAGCGGGAGGGTAATGGGAGGGGAGGGGGAAGGGGGGGAGAGGAAGGCCAGGTGCGTGAAGGATGTAAAAAGGGAACGAGGGTGGGTTGGTGGATGGGCGTGGAATATATATTCTATGTTTGTGGGTATGTATGTGCGCACACACACACACCACACACACACAACACAACACACACACACACACACACACAACACACACACACACACACACAACACCCACAACTACACACACACACACATATTACTGTACAGAGAGAGAGGAGAGAGGAGAAGAGAGACAGAACAGACAGACATACAGACAGATACGACAGGACAAACAGACAGAGCGAAAAAACAGAATTAAAAAAAAAGATACGAGGAAGACCGACAAAAACAACGAGAGAAAGACAAACACGAAAGTTCGGGCCGCAATTTTCACAGCCGTCCTCGCTCTCTCACTTCACGCGCGCCGCTCCCTCTCGACGCCGGCGCCAAAAAATAAAATAGAAAATGTTCTTCCCAAGTAATTTTCCCGCTAAGTACTTGTTTTCTTGTCCTGTCGAGAAGGCTTCGGGCTTCCCCGGCGGTAGGGAGAGGGAGAGGGGCGAGGGGGAGGGAGAGAGGGTGGAAGGGAGCGGAGGGAGAGGAAGAGAGATGAGGGAGGAAAGAGGGGAGGGAAGGAAGGAGGAAAAAAGGAGAGAGAGAAGATGAGGGAGGGAGATAGGAGAGGGATGAGGGTAGAGAAGAGAGAAAAGAGAGAAAGGGGGAGAAGAATATGTGAAGGCGGAAAGAAGCCAAACAACATGGTGTTTAAAGCCGAGGCAGAAAACACGAAAGCCCCGTCGAACTATCTGATTACTGATGAAATTGTCCTGATTGCATCCTTTTGAATACTAGATAAACCTGGGAGAGAAGTGGGGCGTTGTAAAGAACACTTGAATTTCATGTATATTTTATACTTAGTCCAGTTGATCAGTTCTTGTGAGTTCATCCTTTAGGAAATACATCTGGGAGATTCCCTTGAAGTATTCTGTGCTTTGAATGGTTCTATCATGGCTGAAGAATTGGCAGGTTGGTTTAATCCAAGTTCACTAATGCAAGCCCCTCACTACTAACCTGTTGGCATTATTTCCCCACAAACTAAGATGTGTACGAGTTCGGAGGACGGTCACTGGGTGCAAGAGAGAGAGGCAAGTTATGAGAGAGGAATGGTCACAGATTTTCCTGCATGAAATGTCTGTGAACACTAAGCATTGTATTTAATCTGCATGTTATGCTTCTATTGCATGCTCCTTTATCTAATATCCTCTCACATGGTTAAAGAACAGTTAAGTGTTACACATTAATCACACGTACTGTAATTGCTGTAGCCTTGACAAATGTTTTGCAGCTGCCACACAGCTATGCTCAATTACGACACCACACTGCACATATAACGTGTGTATGAATGTTTCACCTGTAGTTGGTTCAAGGTTTGTTTAAATTGCTTATGGTTATAAAGCTTCTAGATAGCATCAGCTATTGCCCTTATTCTTCATTAAGATAAAAAATCTATACATGACTTTTGTGTACAACAAGAATATTTTCCCATTACAAAAGACATGATTTTTTTTCTGGACTGACAGAGACTGTGACTTAAGCAAAAACTTTAAACATGCTGTACACTTAATATTTAAGGCCACCATGGTGAAGGTGGTGTCATCAGTTTCCCTTCCTTTTTTCTTTGAAAAAGAACTCTCATTCTTGAGAACTGGTTTGGCTTTTTGGTGATCTCTTTCTTGGATAACCTTTCAGGTGGCTGGGTTGGAAAATTATTTGGTACTGAAGCCTGGGGACCAAGGTAATTGGATGGATAAAAAGATAACCCAAAACTCACAAAAGATGCAGGCTTCTCTGTGCGCATTTTCAGGAGTGAATCACCTTTTTTACTTTCAGAGTTATTCTCCTGTTTTATTGATTTATTGTTGTTATAGGTAGGATTTATTAACCACCCCTTTTGTTCCTGATAGTTAGCTTGTAGGTCAGTGATCATTATGTTCTCCTAGGGTTTATTCATATGTATGCATTTAGTATTTTGTGTGTTTTTTCTCCCTCATAATCTTCCTGTGTCTATGACCTGTTAGGCAGAGTTTATATGTTCCAATAATTCACATTGAATCTTCCTCCCCTCCCATGTTTGCTCCTGCCTGCCCCGCCATCCTCGCTACATGCAGACTCCCCCGAGAAGGTTGAGCTGAAAGGTAGTTAGTCAGTCCTCCTTTCCTAAGTCAAGGGTTCTTGACCATTGGTACAAATTCTTATGATTCTCATTTATCTCTTTTATAATGTCTTAGTTTTTGTATACTCTCTCTTCTTGATTTGTATATAAACTAATCAAATGGATGTTCATCATGTTTATCCAAATGGGGTGTATATATATTTCTCATATTGCATTGACAGAATTGGTCTTCTATTATTTCTGGATGTCATGACCCAAAACAGTCTCCATTACTTTTTTTTAAGATGTAGGTAGATTTGTATTACTATTTATTTAACCTATGAGAGCTTGAGAGCTATTTAATGAGGGAATATCTGTAAGCAGAAATAAATAATTAAGGTTTCTAAAAGATTCTGCTTTTGTTGTCAAATTTAGACAGTTCTATGATATACAAATAATATTAGAATTTATGAATAGCAAAAATGCTTTCTTCAAACACTCACACAAAAATTTAACATATAGAAGCCTAGCCTATTTTGATAGTTACATTAGGCAGCCATTATATCTCCTTCAAAATCCCAATGAACTCGTGAAATGAGAATATGTGAAACATTGTTACAATAACAGTCATTTCAAAACAAAATCTAATC
>NW_020872962.1:565824-570824 GCF_003789085.1 Penaeus vannamei | reverse complement strand
AGAAATGCAGACATCAGCCCTTGTGTGTGTGTGTGTGTGTGTGTGTGTGTGTGTGTGTGTGTGTGTGTGTGTGTGTGTGTGTGTGTGTGTGTGTGTGTGTGTGTGTGTGTGTGTGTGGGCATATATGAATAGCAGAAGACACGCTCTCTTTCTCTCTCCAAATGTCTTCCTTTCCCTCTATGTACCTACCTCTGCTTACATATCTATTTATCTTTGTCCGCATATAAATCTCTCTGTCTCTCTCTCACCCTCTATTTATCTCTCTTTCTCTTCATATATCTATCCGGTACATAATAGATAAACATATTAACAAACGGATAGATAGAGAGACAAACAGATATATATATATATATATATATATAATATATATATATATATATATATAGACAGATAAACAAATATATATAGATAGATATAAATAAACAAACAATATATAGATAGATATAGATAGTTGAATAGACAGATAAACAGATATATAGAAATGTTGATAGATAAATAGATGTATAGATGAAGAGATAGATGGATAGATTGATAGCCAGACAGCTAGGTAGATAGATAAATGAATAGATAGATATATAGATAAATAGATCGATAAAAAGACCCTTTATCTATCATGTGTGTTTGCAGCCGCAGCCCGGTTTACTTTCAGAAGAGAAAGGCAGAAAAGAGAGAGAAAGACGGAAATAGAGATGACAAATGGAAAGGAAGTGAAAGATAAGGAAAAGGAAAGACGCGAAGGATAAAGACGAAAATGCCAATAACGCCAATAATCGCAATAACAGTGGTAAGGGCGATCAGAAATTAGGAGGCAAATAAACAAAGATAAAAATCTGTAATAGCCCTTGTAATACTAGTAATAGCAATAAATGTGACTCTATCAATAACAAAATTGTGATGACAGTATCTGAGTTGTGAGACGCATCACCTTTGCACGCCCTTAAAATAGCTATATTTATCTATTACATAACTCGGATAGACAGGTTCATAATAGAAAATGATAGATTTAATATGCAGATGCCACCTGGCTACTATTGTGTTAACTTTTTACTTTTATAACAACCTATCTATCTATTGCACAAATAATAATAATAATAATGGACGAGGTTATGCATAGATCACCGTATATGTCGAAGGAAATCAGATTTGTCTTTACACACATTTGGAACACAATATTGTCATCGTCATCATTATTAATATAATTGTTCTCTTTTCGGCCTTTGCATAATTGGCGACTCCGGTGACATGCGATTTCTTATTCTGTTCAAATGCAATTGTTACGGAATCATTTTTCTTGATCGCCGAAGCCAAGGAACGAGCGAGGATTCGGAAAAGGCTTGTTCATTTTCTGCGAGAACAGCTGTTCTTCATTTGCTTGATTAACTCCTCCGTTTTTTTTCCCCTTTCTTATTTCAGTTTTTTAATGCAGGGATGTTTATTATTCTCTCTTTCTGTCTTCACCGATGCCTGTATTTGTTTCTCTTTGTCCATCCCTCCGTCTGTCTGTCTCTGTCTCTGCATTTGTATGTCTCTCTCCCTCTCCCTCCCTCTCTCTCTCTCTCCGTCTCCCTCTCCCCTCCTCTCTCTTTCTCGCCCCCCCCCCTGAATGATGGGTGCGAGTCGAAGGAGGAAGAAGTTGTGATAATGTAATAAATAATAATGATAATAATAATAATAATAATAATAATAATAATAATAATAATAATAATAATAATAATAATAATAACTATAATAATAATAGTAAAACAATAATGATAATAATAGTAATAATGATAAAATTATAATTATGAAAATGATAATAGCAATGGTATTAATAGCAATAATAATAATAATGCAAAAAGAAGAGATAAAAATTATGAGAACATGTATATATGTCAAATCAATCTGATCCAGAGAAACAAAAATACAAAAGCATTTGAAATATGAGTAATTGCATCTTAACATGTCCGTGCGTCAGTGTTTGAGAACAATTAAACATAAACGAACTCCATTTTTTTTGAAAGCGTCTGTGTGTCGGTTAGCAAGATGGCCTTTAAAACCGTTGACCCGGGTTCGATTCCCGGCGGAAGGTATGTACATATATAATTTTCTTTTTTCTTCTCGCATTCTTTTTCTTGACATGTGGACAAAATTTACGCAAGTTCCCACAAAGAATAAATCTTTAAAATCAAAACTGAAATAGAAGCATGATCAGCCGTGGAACAGCGATCGTTTGCAGTGCAACAAGATGACTTGCAAATTGTTCACCAGCATCAGTAAGGTCCAGGAATTTAAAATCTAGATTTGTCTTTCAGAATCAGTTGAGGGCAGGTGAATTGGGTGAACAATGTGATGTTCAATTTACACGGGGAAATACACGATTCATATTTGATGAACAAACTTAAAGAATCCTTGTCCCAGACATCTTCGTACCAAGATATTTATCTTCTCTCTTCAACGATTCGTCTCTCTCTTTCGAAATAGTAATGATAATAATCATTGGTGATAAAGAATCATGATAATGAAGAGATCCAATAACAACATAACAAGTATAAAGTTATTATAATTTTAAAACTTTTTAGTGCTATTATTACGATTATTATTATCATTATGTTTATTATTATTACTATTACCATTACTATTTTATTATTCGTTCTATCAATATCATGATTAATATCATATTATCATCATAAGTATTATATTTTATGTTATTATCATTAATGTTAGCATCAATGATCAGTGATATCACTGATAATTACTACCATTATTATTATTATTTCTATCATTATTATCATCATTGCCGTTTTCATTACTGTTATCATCATTGCTGTCATAATTATTGCTATTGTTACTTTTATAATTAACATCATAAATATTATCATTATTTCCCATATTCAATCAAATACGTAGCAAAGGAAAAGATATTGCAACCAGGGGGCATAAATGTTGCATAAGTACCTCTCCCAGCCCTTTCTACCCCTCGTCACCGTGGCCGAGAGGTAAGGCGCCAGATTCGAAACCCGCTGGGGTTTCGATCGCCCGGTTCGATCTGCAAAGGGAGCTCCAAAGTGTTCCTCTGGTTGCAACCTCNACGAAAATAAATAAAGCGAAGTGAAAAGAAGGAAACGTTTTAAATGAGAAAATGCGAAAGTAGAAAATGTGTCAAAACTGCGACGAAAATGCTACTTAAGAAAACAGTGCGAGAGAGAAATATGGCCGTAAGAAATATGAAATGCAGAAAGATGGGGATTATTTACGATCGAGGGTTCTATTACTGCTGACTTTGACCCCAAATTTCGACAAAAGAATGTAGACTCGCAGACGAAAGTGGTAACGCTTTTAAATAACATTATGGCTTATTGGTATTTTTGAAATGCGTATTCTAATGGCATTCATGATTAGGGTGTTTGTTAAGAGTATTGATAACAACGATAACCAGTGAGTATGCCAACAAGATATGTAAAAAACAAGCATTTTTTTTTTTTTTTCAGGCTTTCTCATCTTAATGCTTTGTTGAGATAAGTAGGTAGACAGATAGAAGGAAAATGAGAGAGGGAGTTTCCATATTTAAACATACATACCCTTCTACTTTTTGTAATATAGAGTTTTTTCCTATTACAGGATATTTCAGGGAAACAGGTTTTTGAAGGAGCCAAAAAAGAGTGATTTAAAAAGCACAGCCGGATCCTGTGCTAACATCTAGTGGAAGGGCATCTTTTGTTTTGGTATGAAATGCATTGTTGTAATTCACGGTGTTATCAGGACATCCTGTTTACATTTCATTGTATTCTATTCAACTGAAACTTTTTCTTCATTTTTTACAAATGTTCTTTTGTACTGATATCGTTTTATATATTGTGTTGATATTCATTCGCAGATTTTAAAAACGAATATTCTTTTAAGCATAAACACTATTGTAAAAAACATATCATAGCAACACAAAAGTTGTATGTTCATTTATATTTGCCTTTGAAAAACGTACTGCGGTTGGGCAAAAACTGTTACTTGAACAGAAGACTATATGATGTGGAATTTATGATAGAAACAAATTTTTATCTAAGGAATAATTGCGTAATTTAGTGTTTATCGTTGACTCGGAATGTTAACTACTTTAGAGGTGATTGTAGTACTGAATCTACAAAAAGCTTCAGAGATTAAAACCATAAAATTGTATTAAAGGAGCCTCTGATAAGATGCCTGAGATAGATGGATAGATAGAAAGAGAGAGAGAAAGAGCACTTAATGAGAGAGAGCATTAATGAGATTTTGAATTTTAGGCTTAGTATCCCCAGCCTGGAGAGAAAGAAAGAAAAAATCCGACTGTAGACTAGGAAACATCGAACATTTTTTATCCTAATGCAAGTTAAAATCATTATGATCTAAAGAGAGTGAATGAGAGTGCGAGAGAGAGAGGGTGGGGAAGGGAAAAAGAAAAGATAAAAATAGGAAAAGAGAGAACTAGGGAAAATATGGAAAAGTAGACCGAAAGTAGAGCGAAAGAGATAATAAAAAAGGTTAACGAGAAGAGAAAGGGAAAATAACAAAAGGTAAGATAAGAGAGATGAAAAGAGAAGAAAAGGGTGACAAGAAACAAACAGAGAGGGATCGGAAGTGAGGCGAAAGGGGAAGCAAGAGCAGTAGAAAAGTAGCAGAAAAGAGAGGGAAGCGAAAAGGAGGAAAACGAAGCAAACGAAAAGAGAAAGAAGGGTTGTAGATAAAAACGTAGATTGAAGAGAGACAAGAGGCCATGAGGCAGAAAAGAGAGGAAGAGAAAGGAGAAAAGGATAAAGAGAATGAAGAAAATAAACTTATGGCATAATCCGGAGTGTTGTTCGTGTCTAGACTCTATAAATCGATCATAATAATTACTTTGGTTAAGTATCATAGTTCAGCGGTAGAGTTCTCGCCTACTTGATCGGCAAGAGTTCGATCCCCAGCCAATTCTGAAAAAAAAAGTTTTATTTAATTATTATTCATTGTCTTTATTATTATTTATTTATTTTTTATTGTTTGCTATCTATTAG
>NW_020872962.1:550824-558324 GCF_003789085.1 Penaeus vannamei | reverse complement strand
ATATCATCATCACTGCCATTATTGTCATTATTATTATCATCATTACCTGTTTCATTGTCATTACTATTATCATTATTACCAATTTAATTTCCATTATTATAATAATAATAATTATTATTACTACTACTATCTCTACTACAGCTGTTATGTTCTTTCTACATAGCAGGAGTGTTATTAGTTTTGTCAGCATCACTTTTCCATATCATTATCACACACAAAAAAAAGTTTATAACCAAGCATAATTATATTCACAGCACTTTTTTTTCTTTAAAAAACAAATATGAAAAAAATGATTTTCTCTTTGAGCAGAGCGTGGTTTCGATCCCCGGTCCTCCGGGTTATGAGCCGGCGCGCTTCCACTGCGCTCTCCTGCTTATTAGATTTCGGTTTAGAATGACTAGTTGTGGAGATATCTTTATTAACATTATCCTTGTTATTATTGCTAAAGCTATCGTCCTAATCATAATCACTTATACTATCACGTTTATCATTGTTATCATTATCATTATCATTATTATGCCTCATGTTCAGAATATGTGTGGCCTAGGATATGGTTACAGATTAACATAATGAAGAAATACCAATGACGTGTGCCTGAACCGCTCTGCTTCATGTGACAAACGATTGGTATAAAATGTGTTCTTGGACCGAGCGAATTTGCGATTCACAATCCTCCCCGAACTGCCAAATCTGCGCCGCCATTCCTTCCTGTGCACAGAACCCGGATGTTGCGTCATGTTTCCTGCAGCAATCCCGCTCCGAGACGCTTTCGTTTGCATTTCTTAGCATGAGTTAACGTGTCTCAGCCTCATTTCTTCATCCTTACAACTGCTATCACCTTAAGGCTTGCTGATCGCGGCCATTTGTTCCGCAGGAGAGAAGGGCGGAGAAGCGGGAGGGAAAAGCTCGTATGTATCGGCATCAACTACTGCCACTGTCATCATTGACTTCCTCTTTCCCAGAAGCGTTGCTCGTATTAAGGTGCTGTCACACTTGGACTTTTTCCGTCATTTTTTTGCAATTTTCTGAAATTTTTGTCCATTTTTGAGCGAATTGTGGATTCTCCAGTCAGACGATAATGATCGTTTCCGTCTGAAAACCTTTCCGTCATTTTTTTCAGCCAAGCATAGTCAAATCAAGAGCTATATTCGAGAATGTATTTATTTATGTTAAATAAAATTGTCAAAAAATTGACGGAAAAAGTACTAGTGTGACACGGCCTTTAGCGTCACCATCATCACAATTCCATATCAACATCACATTAAAAGCTAGCTGCAAACTGCAATTCATCCTCATTTCATTCACTTCGAGACTTTTCTCTTTTAAAAGGAAAAATAAAAAATGCCTTTTCTGGAGCAGAGCGGGTCTCGATCCACGGTCCTCCGGGTCATGAGCCCGGCGCGCTCAGTTGTTTTGGTTTAATGGCTTCCAAACTTTGAACACTTGCGGCCTCTTTCACAACCTACGATACATCTTTTTCTTTTAAAAGGTACGAAAGAGAAAGATATTCAGTAATATGTACCAATTTTACTAATACTGTTTCTTAAAGCTATGATTTAATTGATATTCTTTGTAAATTTATATCTGTCTTTCTTCCTGTCCTTCTGTCTCACCCTCGATCAGATCGCAGTTGGCTGATGTTCATCTTTTTTAGAATCTTCCTCCTGATGTCCACCTGTCTGTCTCTCCACCGATTTGTTTTAAACGTACTTCCCTTTTTCCGATTATCCTCTTCCCATTTCCTATTGCCTGCATTTCTTCCCGTTCTCTTCTTCCCGATTCTTTGTTATCTAGTTATGACTATCATTTTGTGGCTACACAACTAGGCCTAATAGCATATGTATTTCCATTGTTAAGGTAATTAAGGTAATTGCTGCCATAATAATCGTTGCCGTTTCATTACCAAGCCATCGTGATTATCCTCATCATTACCATTGCATTCATTACACAGCATTCCCATTCTCATTATCAGTATAATTAATTCCATCACTACTATCGTTATTTCCATTATCATCCTCGCCCATTATTATTGTCTTTATCACTGCTGAAATCGTTGTTACGTCCATTACCAAGATAATTTATATGATTATTATTATGCAGCTGTAAAAGAGGGCAATGAGCTCGCTGTTTCTTATCACCATCATCACCGCTATTTTATCAGCGAGGGTTTTGTTGTTATCTGCCTCACCGTCATCTTCATAAATATCACCATTGTTATCTCATTGTTATTATTTTTATTCTCATTCTCATTATATCACTATCATTACTGTTGGTATTCTTAGCGTTATCTATTTTCATCAACATCATTTTATTATTATTATCATTTCCATTATTGATACTGTCATGTTTATAAGTTTCATTGCTATTATTATGAATATCATTACTATTACTACTACTACTATTATCATTTACTTCATACTTCTCAGGAGCATTATCATTACCATTATTAAGCTTCATGCCTAAGGTAATGTTATTGATTAAGGGCTATTTAAATACCGAGGAAGTGTGTCTGGACCGCTGTGCTTCACGCAACGATCGACCAACAGAAATGGTGTTCTTGGTCGGAGCGAATTTGCGAGAACTTTAAGAGGAAAATCGACCTTCGGAGCAGCGTCGGAGGAGCGCAGGGCGGCCGAACGCAGCAGATCTTGGTGGTACAGAAAATTGGAACGCCAACAGGTATCGAAATTAGAGAGAGAAATTCAAAGAGCCTAATAGCACTACTTTTACTAATAATTATTATAACAATTGTAACATTAACATAAAAATAAAAGCAAAAAATAATAAGACAGACACACGTCGTGTACACAAATGATTCAATGATCTCTAAAATACTAAGAGAATGACAGTAAAGGCGGCGTCAAATGCTCTTCGAGATGCAGGTCTGTGCGTCGATCAGGGTGAATCCGATCAGGGTGAATCCGATCAGGGTGAATCCGATCAGGGTGAATTCATGATTTATTTGCATTGTATTGCAAAGTCTTGATATAGCAAGATGGAAGTGGATAGTGTCATCAAAGGTATCATTATTATTGTTACTAAAACATGTTGGTATTGCCATTTCTATCCATGCTATTACTAACATTGTTGTTTTAATATAAATGCTTCCAAACTTTTTATACTTGCGGACCCTTTCTCAAACCTACGATGCATTATAACTATTTTTAAGGGTATTAGAGAGAACAATATTCGGTAAATAGTACGAATCTTATGTACATTATATCTTAAATCTGTGGCTTCATTGATATTCATTGTTTTAGTACAATCGTTTTCAACCTTTTTATACTCGCGGTCCCTTCGATACATTTGCGCCATTAATAATTTCTTCTAGACCTATATTTCATAGAGCTGCGAGAATTTCCTTTCCAGGTATGACTTCACTGATACTCATAATAAGAACATTGGCGAATTCATAATATGAACATTATTCTCTCTTCCCCTCTCTTCTTTCTTCACTTTCTCTCGTTTTTACTATCTCGTTATTTTCTCTCTCTCTCACTCTCTCGTCTCTTATTCTCTCTCTCTCTCTCTCTCTCTCTCTCTCTCTCTCTCTCTCTCTCTCTCTCTCTCTCTCTCTCTCTGTCTCTCTCTCTCTCTCTCTATTAATCAGCAATTGCATCAAAACATTTAAAAAAGGAACATTTAACAAGTATATCGTTCCATAGTATAGTGGTTATCACGTGCGCTTTACACGCTCAAAGTCCTCGGTTTGATCCCGGGTGGATAAAATTATTTCATTGTTGATTAGCAGTTTCACTCACCGTTGCTGGCAAAAAAAATATTTTTTCAATTTTATGTTTTTTTTTCAGCTTTTTTTTTTTTTTTTTTTTTTTTTTTTTGTGTGTGTGTGTGTGTGTGTGTGTGTGTGTGTGTGTGTGTGTGTGTGTGTGTGTGTGTGTGTGTGTGTGTGTGTGTGCGTGTGTGTGTGTGAAGCAGGCCTTTTTGTGATATGGCAGGTATGGATCCTATCTTTAAATCATGTTTAATGAACAGCGGATTGCCAAACTCTGAATTGTCTTAATCTATGAGGAAGTGAGCGGGAAATCGTGTCATTTTCCAGAAAAGCTTTCGCTCGAGATGACACGAAGGCAAAGGCGATGGTGCCGAGACGATGGCACTTCAACCGCTTCGGACGAAAGGCTTGTCAGTGCCTCGTTTATTCAGGCGCCTACCCAACTTACAGAGATTAAATGGGATAGAATTTAGAATAGAAATCGCAACAATAATATCGAAAACAAAGCCAGCCAGGAAACAGAACAATTAAATAACAATAAAAAAAAAAACGTTCTTCATCGTAGACTTTCGAATCATTCAAAATTTGATAAAAAAAAAAAAAAAAAATGTTCAGAGCTCAAGGATTATTCCCGAAAAGGTTCGCCAAAACGCAGCTTTTATCATCCCTGCAACCAAGTTCAGTGTCATCGCATTATTGTCACGCGATAAGTAACAAACGCAACGATAATGAAAATAATAATTAGTCGTAGTGAAAACAACAGTAAGGACAATAATGATAGCAATAATGATAATAAAGATAATAATCATATTTTTCATTAAAAAACAATAATAATAATAAAATAGAAATGATAAGGGTGATAACAGTATTGATAATGTTCATGATAACAATAATAATAATAATAAAAAGGATAATGATGATGGTGATGAGGATAATGAAAAGAGAGATAATGATGATAATAATAATAAAGATAATAATAAAATGATAATAATAATAATGATATGATACTAATAAATACTATTATTGATAATGATAAAGAAAAAGATAATGATGACAGCAATCATAGTAATGATGATAATGATAACGATGATGATAATGATAACAATAACAATTACGACAATAGTAGTGATAGTGATAATGATAATGATAATGATAGTAATAATGATATACTAATAAGAATGGATAATTTTCATAATGGTGAAAAGAAAAAAAAACATTATTAGTAATGATGATAATGGTAATAGTAATAATTAAGGTAATGATACTAATCATCATAATGATAAAATCAATACAATGATTATGATAACAATGATTTTAGATTTCTCTTTTGTATTCGTGAGAGCATTTACAGACATGTAAACATGCACATACACATGTATAAAAGTAATAACGATCATAATAGTAATAATAAAAACAACACAATTGTGATAATGATAACGATAAGAAAGATAATAATTACCAACAGTAGTAGTAGTAAATTAGTAATAATAATAATAATAAATTTATGCATAATAAAAAATGTACAATAATGGTGATAATAGCAAATATAATAACAATGAAATGGTAATGATGGTGATAATGGTTATAATGATGATGATGACGTGATGATAATAATGGAAAGAATATCTTGCATCAAAAAATATTAAAGCGACAATAAAGAGGGAAAAAAAATACTGCACGTACGCTAACATCCACACACACAAAAAACAAACACACATCTATATATACATACATTTAATATCCTATTCCGACACACAAAACTCTTACGGTAAGACCCTCCACAATTTCACGCATACATTTCCATGTATGCAATGTTTATGTGTATGTTTGCATGTCTATAAATGCTCTCTCACATGCAGAGAAAAATCTAAAATCAAAACTGATTGCAACGGCGCTTTTTTTTTTAAGCCCGGAGCTTTTCATGTCTTTCAGCCCCGGGCAATGTTGCAATCAGAGGGAGCATTTTTTTTGCTCCCTTTTGGGGATTCGAACCCGCGACCGCGAATTCGGATATGCGGTCGCGCGTTCGAATCCGGCGCCTTTGCCCGCTCGGTTACCGTGGCCGAGGGGTACAGGGAAGGGGTTGGGAGGGGTATTTATGTGACATTTTGAGAGTGAGAGTGTGAGAGAGAGAGAGAGGAGAGAAGAGAGAGAGAGAGAGAGAGAGAGAGAGAGAGAGAGAGAGAGAGAGAGAGAGAGAGAGAGAGAGAGAGCTGAGAGAGAGAGGAGAGAGAGAGAGACGAGAGAGAGAGAGGAGAGAGGAGAGGAGGGGTAGGAGAGAGGAGGAAGGGAGGGAGAGAGAAGAGAAAGAGAGAGAGATAGTATGTGTGTTTGTATGTATGCGACAGAGAGGGGAGAGCGCCTGCGTCCGTGTCGTGCTTGTGCATGTGTGTGTGTGTGTGTGTGTGTGGTGTGTTGTGTGTTAACGATTGCATGAGCGTGTCCGTCTGGGTGTCATGTGTGGGTATTAGTGTTTTGCCGTGTGTGTGTGTGTGTGTGTGTATGTGTGTGTGTATGTGTGAGTTGTGTATGTGTGTGTATGTGTGTGTATGTGTGTGTGTGTATGTGTGTGTAATGTGTGTGTGTAATGTGTGTGTATGTGTGTGTGTGTGTGTGTGTGTGTGTGTGTATGTGTGTGTGTGGTGTGTATGTGTGTGTGTGTGTGTGTGTGTATGTGGTGTATGTGTGTGTGTATGTGTGTGTATGTGTGTGTGGTGTGTGTGTGTATGTGTGTGTGTGTGTGGTGTGTGGTGTGTGTGTGTGTATGTGTGTGTGTGTGTGTGTTTGCAGGCGGGTCAATTCAGATACGCCTATTACAATAATATATATATCAATAATAAGATAATATAACTAATATATCTTTTATCGATATAACAGTATATGAGATAACCATAGACGAGATATGATGCAAATGCTTGCAATTTGCAGGTTGCAGCATGAAGCACCTGGCCAGTCATTGCCATTTATTTCAATTACTAGGGCTTCATTTCTGTCAGTTTCATGTTCAAAATCATTTCTGCTAGTTGAGATATTTTAGTCGTGATTATTGGTATCACTGCTTTCAATAAGTCACACAGCTTCTTTAGGAATACATATGATGTCATACAATTTTCTGTTTTTAAAGCTATTCTAAAGTATTTTCTATTGTTTTTTTTGTTTTTTTTCTATCGAGGGCACATGTTCTACAAAATTCATTTACTGATGAAATGTCTTCCAAAGCATTTCGTGATTTATAAGTCTGCTGCAACGTTGCAAAGGGAGAGAGTGATGGCTTTTATGAGGGCGTTTGGCAATCTGTCTCAATTCAAATTCCTCATGACGAAAATTGACTTCTATACAAAGCCACCTCCCCTCATCCTGAGAAATAAAAAAAGACTTGCACGGATTCCATTTCTCGCAAAGGAATCTGCGCAGTCACTTTTCTGGAGCCATCACGGTCGAGAAAAGGATGACCTTCCAACAGCCTCAACTCCTCTTCTAGCAGCCGCTGGAGCATCCGGCGAGGTCATCAGGTAGGATTAGTCTCAAAAGTTTTACTCTATTCATACTTTTTTTTTTCAGCGGGAAAATGAGCTTTACTCTTGACGTATAGCGGCCTTTAAGGGAAGTGGCTTTGGGAAATCAGTGTGTAGTCCTCGTGATTTTCTCTCATTTTGTTATTTGTGTGAGTGTGTTTTTTGATTTCCCGAGTTAGTTCTTTTTTCAATAGTGTTTTCGAAGTACTTTTTTTTTGTATCAAATAAGTGGTAATTGTGTTGTGAAATTGC
>NW_020872962.1:534957-550713 GCF_003789085.1 Penaeus vannamei | reverse complement strand
CATCATCCATTCTTAGCAGCCGTGCCTACATCCATCCACAGTTTGGCACAGAGGCGGACACCAAAATCATCATCCATGCCAACATAATGATAATAATAATTAATAAAAATGATTATCATTTTTATAATAAAATAATATTTATGAAAATTGATAATGTATTGACACATATATCTTAGATGCTTTTCAAATCAGATTTGAAGTGGATCCAAGATGGGTTGAGGGGTCTTCAGATTATGTGAACACAATCTTCATCATCAGGAAGGAAGAACGCTATTACGATTTATAAGCGGAAAATTACCGAGAGAGAGAGAGAGAGAGAGCAAGAGAGACAGAGAGAGAGACAGACAGAGAGAGAGACAGACAGGGAGAGCGAGAGAAGAGAGACAAAGAGAGACAGACAGAGAGAGAAAGAGAGAGAGAGAGAATTTGTCCTTCAAGAAAAGGAATCAATCACCCCCCTCCCTCCCCAAAAAAATGCTAGAGAGGAAATCCCGACAATTTATATGGAAGGGTAGAAAAGCAGTGACTGACTTTCACTTTCAGCCCAGGACGTTGGCGCTGAGAGAGAGAGGAGGGAGGGAGGGAGGGGGGGGATATATATATATATATATATATATATATAGAGAGAGAGAGAGAGAGAGAGAGAGAGAGAGAGAGAGAGAGAGAGAGAGAGAGAGAGAGAGAGACAGAGACAGAGACAGAGAGAGAGGAGAGGAGGGAGGAAGGGAAGGAGATAGAGAGAGAGAGAAGGAGGGAGAGGGGTTTGTATATATGTATATATATATATACATATACATACATACATACATACATATATATATATATATATATATATATATATATATATATATATATATATATATATATATATATATACCCATGAATAGACACATAGTCCACTCAATGTCGCTCTCACTCGTTCTCTTTGTGCATTAGACAGCAAATTTGAATGCGTTTAATCCTACAAAATCTAATCATTCCTATATACAGTAAAGTTTTATCACAATTGCTCTCCTGTGTCCATTTGTAGCCACAAAATAACCAAAATATTGGTACGTTTTGTCTGTATATTTCTTATTCGAATTTTTATTGCACTTTTGACAGATATATACGTATATTTTACATAGTAGTAATATGACTTGTCTTGAAATCCTACGCTGAAATAGGAATGCCATTTTTATTGACCTATCATGGGTTGCACATTGTTTACACGCACACACATAAGTACAAACACATACATACATCAAATACACAATAGGAAAAAAACTGACTGCAACCGGCGGGCGTCTTGTTATTTTTGTGCCCAGGGCTTTCCATGTCTTTCAGCCCCGGGCGAGGTTGCAACCAGAGGGAGCGCTTTTGGCTCCCTTTTGCAGATTCGAATCTGGCGCCCTTACCCTCTCGGCCACGGTGACGAGGGGCAACAGGAATGGGTTGGGAAGGGTTTTATGCAACAGCAGTCGAGTAAAGAATATAATCTGTAATTAATTGGCTCGTCAGCTACCTTTAGTGTCAACGTTGACAGTATCGAGGCCAACAGCATTTCGAAAATAAAACGTGTGCAGTATTAGATCCAAGACCATTTCTTGCATGATCCCTCACCTTTTTTGTTCCTGTCTCTGCCTCGTGTGAGCGTTTGCCGTTGGGCGTCTTACTCTGCAAATGAAAATTAATAAAAACCAAAGTAATATTTTTCACATATTGCAAATTTATAAAAAGCGATTATGTATTTTGTCATTTTCCTCTTAACACATAAAAACTTGGTTGATTAAGGTTAGCAGTTTGGTTCGTTGCTTCATTGAGGAAAACAGAGACAGAAGCGCTTTGGCAGGAAAACGTGCTCTGCAAACTTCTTCAGGTATTTCCGCCCTGAAATTCCTAAGGAGGATTAGCATGATCCCTTTTCCTCTGTTTGCAGACTCCAGGCTTTTCCGTATCAGTCTAATGTGAAAAGACAAAGGAAGTAAAACTTAAAAAACGTGAAAGTAGTAACGTAGTAATGGCAGGCGATACTTTGTTATATTTCAACATCATTCTTGATAGCATGTCATTATCTGTCTCTGTCTCTCTCTCTTTCTCTCTCAACATATCTCTCTCTGTCTCTCTTTCTCTCTCTCTTTCTGTCTCTCTCTCCCTCTCTCTCTGTCTCTTTCTTCTGTTGTTGTCATTATTGTTATTACCTTTAGTGTCATAATTATTTTTATTGTTTTTGTTGTTATTATACGAAAAATTGGACTATCATGTAAAATTACCGGGTCTATCTATGGGCGAATAAACAGAGATGGAGAGAGAGAGAGAGTGAGTGAGAGAGAGATTGAGAGAGAGAGAGAGAGAGAGAGAGAGAGAGAGAGAGAGAGAGAGAGAGAGAGAGAGAGAGAGAGAGAGAGAGAGAGAGAGAGAGAGAGAGAGAGAGAACAGTTTGATACCATTATTAAATCTAATTAATTTTCAATTAATTTTGATCAGTATTTTCCCTAGAATGAGCGATAGACAAAAGCGGACCCGAACGTAAATAATGAAGCAGAAACAGAAATTTCAATTTCTTAATTCTGCACCTATATGAAAAATGTAGGCCTATCCATGCAGTCAATTTCTGAAGATATCCCTTTTTTTAAGATGCCAAGTCTGTTGGCTAAGTGGCATCTATCATTCCCTTTTCTACTGATGATGTGCCATTGCCTGAAGTTAACCACAGAATGCATTCAAATTTCTCTCATACTAAACGCTTATCTTCGTGATGTAGTGAAAAGCACGGTCGCCTCTTACGCGACAGGCTCGGGTTCGATCCCCGATGGAGGCAAATTATCTCCATTTTAATAGCTCTTTCATCTTAGTTTGCAGTGTCATGAAATATTAAAAATATTCTCTCTCTCTCTCTCTCTCTCTCTCTCTCTCTCTCTCTCTCTCTCTCTCTCTCTCTCTCTCTCTCTCTCTCTCTCTCTCTCTCTCTCTCTCTCTCTCTTCTCTCTCTCTCTTTTCCTTTCTGTCTCCCTCTCCTCTCTCTTTCTTTCTCTCTGTCTCCCTCTCCTCTCTCTCTCTTTCTCTCTCCCACCTCTCTCTCTCATGTTTGTGTTTATGTAAATACAGTGAACCCTCGTTTTTCGCGGGGGTTACGTTCCAAAAAGAACCCGTGATAGGCGAAATCCGTGAAGTAGTAACCTTTTTTTCTTTTACAAATATTTATACAATTAAATACTCTACAATACATTGAAACCAAAGAACAAAACCTTTTCACAGGCCCAAGCATTTGTTTAACAAAAAAAAGTACTGTATAAACGTTTTTTTACAAATAACTACTGTACTGTAAAATAATAATTTTAATCATCAATACGAACTAAATGCTTCATGGGTTTTAGAGAAAATTTGCAAACTTAAATTTAGCAAGCTGTTTTACGTACATGTACATATTAAACCGTAACGTTATTGACACACAGGTAGAGAAGAAGCGGAGAGACTGTTTAGCCTATCAGAATACAGAACACAATGCACAATGCAAATCCGTGAAGCAGCGAGAACGCGAAAGGTGAACCGCGTTATAGCGAGGGTTCACTGTATATACATACATTTATACAAACACACACACACACACACACACAGACACACACACACACACACACAACACACACACACACACACACACACACACACACACACACACACACACACACACACACACACACACATATATATATATATATATATATATATATATATATATATATATATATATATATGTGTGTGTGTGTGTGTGTGTGTGTGTGTGTGTGTGTGTGTGTGTATGTATGTATGTATATATATTATGTAAATCTAGGGACCCAGAACAACGAAGTCATTTGATGAAAGCAAACATATAAACATAGTAAAAGTAAATGAATTAGTGAATGGCTATAAAAAGAAAACAAAACAAAACGAGAGAGGAAGGGAGGAGAGAGAAAGAGAGAGAGAGCCGGGGGGGGGCAGATTTCTGGCCGTCGTCCGCCTCCTTGAGATGCTCGGAGGCATTGGCGCTTTCCGGCCTGAAGTTTAGTTTTCTATTCTTATATTTTTCTCACTCTTTATATTCCTTCGTTTACCTCATTAATTCTCATTTTCTTTCGATTATCTTTTTGCCATATCTATTATCCTGGAAGGAAACGAGTCATGGAATCTGCAGAGAAAACGATAAAATATGATGTCGGAATAATAGGTTTTTCTCTCCTTTTCCTTCTCTCCCGCCGATGTGTTTCGTCTTCGCCTCCGTGAAAATCCCTTCGTTTCTGTCATTTCGACGCATTTATTATTTTTATTTTTTTTTTTTTTTTTTTTTTTGCGAACTTTTCTATATTTATTTCGCAATGTCTCTCGCTCGCATTGTTTTCTTTATTAGCATTTATGTCGCAGTTTTGACAATTTTTTAATTTCGCATTTTCGCATTCAACTCGTTTCCTTCTTTTCACTTGTATTCGCTTTATTTTCTGTTTTGTTAGCGGTTTTCTGTATTTTTTGTTTCGCATTTATTTCCTCGCATATTTATTGGATTTCGACGCATTTTTTCCTTGATATTTTTTGTCACGCCTTTATTTTCTAATTATTGGGACGTTTCTCCACATTTCTTATTAGAATTTTTATCGCACTTTTGAAGCATATATACGTATAAATGGCCACATGGCCAAAATACACAGGTAAGTACAAACACATACACACATAAAAATAAACAATTGTGAAAAACTGACTACAACCAGCGGGCGTTTTGTATTTTTTGTTCCCGGGTTCTTTTCATGTCTTTCAGCCCCGGGCGAGGTTGCAACCAGAGTATTTCAGGCTTCCATTTGCAGATTCGAACTCGCGATCGCGAGTTTCGAATCTGACGCCCTTACCCTCTCGGCCACGGTGATAAGGGGCGGAAGAATGGGTTGGGAGAGGTATTTATGCAACATTTATGCCCTCGGCTGCAACATCTTTTTCCCTGATTTAATAGATTCTTTGTGGGAACTTGCGTTGTAGACTGTAAGTTTTGTCTACATGCCAGGGAAAAGAACGCGAAAAGAAAAGGAAAATATATATAAATACCTAGCGCCCGCCGGGAATTGAACCCGGGTCGACGGATTCAAAGACCGTCGTGCCAGCTGTTACAGCACAGACGCTTGGAGTTCATGTTTAATTGTTCACAAACACTGATGCGCGGACATTTTAAGATGCATTTACTCGTATTTCAAATGCTTTTGTATTTTTGTTTCTATGGGTCAGATCTTTTTGACATATGCATGCATGTTCTCATAATTCTTTCTCTTCTTTTTGCATTATTACTACTTTTATTATTATTATTATTACTATTAATACCATTGCTATCATCATCATTATCATTATTTATTATATTATTATTATTATTATTATTATTATTATTATTATTATTATTATTATTATTATTATTATTATTATTATTATTATTATCATCATCATTACTATTACTATTATTATCATTATCACATTCTCTCCTTCGACTCGCACCTATCATTCATGGGGAGGGGGGGGGCAGCGAGACAGAGAGAGGAGGGAGGAGACGGAGAGAGAGAGAGGAGGGAGAGAGAGAGAGAGGGAGAGGGAGACGAAGAGAGAGAGAGGGAGGGAGAGAGAGAGGTAGGGAGAGGGAGACGGAGAGAGAGAGAGGGAGGGAGATATACAAATACAGAGGCAGAAACAGACAGACAGACAGAGGGATGAGCAAAGAGAGACAAAGACAGGCATCGTTGAAGGCAGAAAAAGAGAATGACAAACATCCCTGAATTAAAAAGCTGAAAACAGGAAGGGAAAAGAGGAACGGAGGAGTTAACCAACCAAATGAAGAACAGCTGTTCTCGCAAAAGATGAATAATTTCTTTCCGAATCCTCGCTTGTTCCTTGGCTTCGGCGATCAAGAAAAATGTTTCCGTAACAATTGCAATTGAACAGAATAAGAATTCGCCAAATGTGAAAAGACTGGAAAAGAGAATGATAATGTTATTAATGATGATGACAATGTTTAATTACAAAGGTAATTAAAGACAAATCTGATTTCTATAGACATATACCGTGATCTGTGCATAAACCTCGCCCATTTTTTAATTATTTTTATTTGTGTAACAGATAGATAAGTAAAAAGTTAACGCAACAGTAGCCAGGTAGGATCTGTTTCTTACAGCTATCATTTTCTACCATGAACCTGTCTGTCCAAGTTATGTAGCAGATAAAGATAGCTTTTTCAAGTGCAAGCGAAGGTGATGCTTCGCTCAACTCAGAGCATCGCTAATACTGTCATTACAATTGCTGTTATTGATAGAGTCACATTCATTCTTATTCCCATTTTACAAGACCTATTACTGTTTTTTATTATCACTATGGTTATTTACCTCATTTCTTCTGATCACACTTACCACTGTTATTGCGATTATTGGCGTTATTGCCATTTTCGCCTTTATCCTTCGCGTCTTTCTTTTTCCTTATCTTTCTCTTCATTTGCATCTATCATCTCCGTTTCCGTCTTTCTCTCACTTTTATGCCTTTCTCTTCTGAAAGTGAACCGGGCTGCGGCTGCAAAGAGACATGGTTGATGGGCTCCTTTTATCTTTTTATCTAAATGTCTATCAATTCATTTATTTATTTATCTATCTATCTCTTCATCTATATATCTATTTATCTATCAACATTTCTATATATCTGTTTATCTGTCTATGTATCTATCTATCTATCTATCTATCTATCTATCTATCTATCTATATATCTGTTTATTTATCTATATATATTTATATATCTGTTTCTTTACCTATCTGTTTCTCTATCTCTTTATCTATCTATCTGTCTTCCCGTCTATCTATAGAACCATCTATCTATCTAAGTACCAGATAGATATATGAAGAGAAGGGGAGATAAATGGAGGCAGAGAGACAGAGATTTATATACGGACAGAGATAAATAGATATAAGCAGAAGTAGATAGATAGAGAGAGGGAGAGAAAGACATATATAGAGAGAAAGAGTACTTTTGCCATTCATGTATGTTGTATATACTCACACACACACACACACACAAACACTGACACACAATCAAACGCGTGCGCACACACGCACACAAACGCACACACACACACACACACACACACACACACACACACACACACACGCACAGAAGGACTGTGGTAGTGCCTGAAGCTAACAAAATTGAATTCGAATTTCTCATCAGTGAAATGTAAGTCTCCGTGGTGTAGTGGAAAGCACGGTCGCCTCTTACGCGACAGGCTCGGGTTCGATCCCCGATGGCGGTGATACATGAAATCATTTTAATATCTCTCATCTTAGTTTGCAGTGTCATGGAATAAAAAAAAGATCTCTCTCTCTTTGTCTCATTCTCTCTCTCCTCTCGCTTTCTCTCTTTTTTCTGTCTCCTCCCATCTCTCTTTTTATCTCTCTCCCTCCCTCTCTCTCTCCCTCCCTCTCTCCTCTCTCTCTCTCTCTCTCTCTCTCTCTCTCTCTCTCTCTCTCTCTCTCTCTCTCTCTCTCTCTCTTCTCTCTTCTCTCTGGTGTGTGTGTGTGTGTGTGTGTGTGTGTGTGTGTGTGTGTGTGTGTGTGTGTGTGTGTGTGTGTGTGTGTGTGTGTTGTGTGTTTGTGTGTGTATGTGTGTGTGTGTGTCTGCCCCTCTCTCTCTCTCTCTCTCTCTCTCTCTCTCTCTTTGTCTCTCATTATGTGTGTGTTTCGCTCTCCTCTCTGTATATATATAATATATATATATATATATATATATATATATATATATATATATATATATATATATATACATATATATATTATATGTTGTGTGTGTGTGTGTGTGTGTGTGTGTGTGGTGTGTGTGTGTGTGTGTGTGTGTGTGTGTGTGTGTGTGTTTCTCGAGAGAGAGAAAGGGAGGATAGAAAGAGAGAGAGAAAGGGAGGATAGAGAGACGGGGGGGGGGGGAGTTCCTGGCTCGGAGGCATTGGCGATTTTTCTTATAATTCTCTCACTTTTAATATTCCTTCGTTTCCCTCATCGTTAATTACCATTTTTTCGGCTTTTTTTTTTCGTTCGATTTTTTTCTAATCCTTCTAAGTTATCCTTTCTCTCAGTTTTTTCATCTTCTCATCATACTGTTTTGATTATCTTCGCCATCTCTATTATCCTGGAAGGAAACGAGTCGTGATGGAATCTGCGGAGAAAACGATAAAAATATGATGTCGGAATAGCAAGTTTTTCTCTCTTCCTTCTCTCCCGCCGATGTTTTCCATCTTCGCCTCCATGATTCGCCCCATGAAACNAAGGAACACGATCAGGATGGAATATGCAGAGAAAACGATGAAAATATGATGTCGGAATAGCGAGTTTTTCTCTCCTCCTCCTTCTTTCCCGCCGATGTGTTTCGCCTCCGTGAAAATCCCTTCGTTTCTGTCATTTCGACGCATATGTTTTCCCCTTTTTTCGCCTTATTTAGTTTTGTTAGCCAACTTTTACGTATTTATTTCGCAATGTTAATATCTCTCTCGTACTGTTTTCTTAATTAGGATTTTTGTCGCATTTTCTACTTTCTCAATTTCTCAATTAACGTTTCCTTCTTTTCACTTGTATTCGCTTTTTCTGTTTTGTTAGCGCAGTTTCATTTTTTTTTTCACATTTTTCTTTCTTCATATTATTGATTTCGACGCATTTTTCTTTTATTTCATATTATTTTTTCTTTCTCACTCGCCTTTATTTTCTAATTATTGGAACGTTTCTCTTCACATTTCTTATTCGAATTTTATCGCACTTTTGAAGCATATATACATATATTTCACATAGGAGAGATATAACTTGTTTTGCTATCCTACACACATAAAAACACACAATAGGGAAAAACTATTTGCAACCGGCGGGCGTCTTGTAATTTTATTGCCCGGGGCTTTCCATGTCTTTCAGCCCGGGCGAGTTGCAACCGGAGCTTTGGCTCCCTTTTGCAGATTCGAACTCGCGAGGTTTCGAATCCGGCGCCTTACCCTCTCGGCCACGGTGTCGAGGGGCAACAATTTTGGATAGGGAGAGGTTTTTTACCCAACATTTATGCCCCCGTTTGCAATATTTTTCCCCTGCTACGTATTTGTGTGAATATGTGTTTGTACATATGTGAGTGCGTGTGGGCCATGTGGCAAATCAAGTCTCATTCTGCATTGTTAGGTTTTCGCTGAAATGACTTATTTTGTAGAGAAACATTTACTAGAATTATTGTATGAAATAGCTATTGAGTAGTGTATATGGTCTATATAATGTCTGAGAATGCTGAATTGTTGTAGAATTTGTTGTCTATGACTCCATCTGACTTTCCTGAGCGATTTCATATTTCAAAGTTAACACTTAACTAGAACTAATATTTATATTGATGTATTTTCTATGTACACACTTTGTCGTCATCGCGTCAGCTGTGAAAGCGCGGTGGCCGTTTGTACTTATCGAAGAAAACATTGCAGAAAGTAAGGAGGAACGCCTCTATTACCCTTTGACACCATGCAAGATAGTGTCAGGCAAGTATTATTGAGTTATCCTCATTAAATATAAAACTGGAGTACTGTTGTCCGCGTCATATGAGGGTACCATATCCCTGGTGTTGTTACTGGGTATTTTAAAGGAACCAAGAGTTGTTTATATTACCTAAATCGATGTGACTGAAATATGGCTGTGTTATAGGCGTGCGATATGGCATCGAATTCTTTTAGAGTATTTTTCTGATGCTTTTTTTTTTTTTTTTTTTTTTTTTTTTTTTTACTACCTCCAGTCTTAGAATATACATACCGTCTTGCTACAATGAAAATTGAATTATTAACACACTATATTTGTTAAACCTTTAGAGCATAAAAATTGATTATTGAGACTTTGGAGAGAGAGAGGAGAAACCTAGAAACACATGAATTCACTCATAATACAAATGTAGCATAACGTACATAAACAACATGCACAAAAGACACATATGTTTCTATATGTCTTATATCTCCGAGGTGCTGTGATTAGCGCGGTCGCCTCTAAAGCGACAGACTCGGGTTCAATCCCTGACAGAGACCACAGTGAACTGTTTTCATGCACTAATGTCTTACTATCGAAATTAGCTTACACACTCACCAACATTTCTATCTTTTTGGTTGCTTATCTTCGTGTATTCCCTTACTTTACAGTGTCCATTTTGTGTGTGGGTGTGTGTGTTATGTTCATATGTGTGTGTGTTAAGAGATAGTGAAAAGTTCAAAAGCAAATTGGCCGCGAAAAATTGCCATACCATAGAGTTTAAATAACTAAAAATGATTCTCTCTCTCTCTCTCTCCTTCCTTTGCTAACGCTACCATTCTCTGTCTATATCTCAGTAACCCCCCCCTTCTCCCCCTCCTCTCACTCATTCTCTTTCTTTTCCTGCTATGGTTATTACTGGCAGCAGTATTATTATCATCATAATAATACGGCTTAATTAACGTTTGAAACCACATGAAATAGTGAAAGGCAAGTATTCCATTACCGATGCGGAGTTATCCTGCACAAATGTAATATTCCTGTATTGCTTTCCGCATCTCATGAGGGCAATTTAGAGACAGTCCTTTATTTTCCAGTTTCTATTCATTTTAACCCATTGTAAACATAGATGATTTTAAGAATGTGCACTCCATATTGTTCCAAAGATAGTAAAATGTATTATTTAAGAACTATATTATTAAATCTTTGAAGCATATAAATAGACTGCATAGACTACATTGAGAGAGAGAGAGAGAGAGAGAGAGAGAGAGAGAGAGAGAGAGAGAGAGAGAGAGAGAGAGAGAGAGAGAGAGAGAGAGAGAGAGAGAGAGGCAGAGGCGGAGAGGGAGGGAATAAGGATAATATTTATGGTGTTAATAATAACGACAATAGTAATAATAATGACAGCAATGATGCTGATAATAAAGAAAATACAGACGATAATGATCAGAATAATGACAGAAATCAAACTAATAACAATAATGATAATTAAATAATGATTATAATGATAATGGTAATAAGGATCACAATGAAAACACTGATCAATGATACTAATATTAATGATAATAGCAAAAATATGAGAATACTGATGATGATAATAATATTAATCACGATAATGATAGAACTAATAGTATAATCGTAATGGCAATAGTAATAATAATAATCATAATGATAATAATAATCATAATAATATCACTAATATTTTCTGTTTTGTTAGCGCAATTTTTCTGTATTTATCATATAAATTTTCAATCTTTCCAACATTTATCGCATTTTTTACTTGTGCTTTTCTCTTTTCTAATTATAGGGTCGTTTCTCTTAATCTTTCTTATTCGATCTTTGTCGCATTTTTGTCGCATTTCTACTTTCACTTCGTATTTTCACGTTTCTTTTTCTAGTGGTTTGTTCCTCTTCAGTTTTATTGGTGATTCTTCACCTGTTCCAATTTACATATTACGCGCATATTTATATACACAGTAATATAAACATACAAGAAAGGTCACAGAACTTCACATTTACATCAGTCTACACATACGCAGGGACACCATTCGTTGGACTAAACGTTTATTTTACATAAGAGATATAGCTCATTCTGACGTCCGACAGTGAAGCAGGAAAAGTGGTGTCAATTTCAATTGACCTATAATTGAGTTGCACATGGCCCACCCGAACACACATAAGTACAAAGAAACAGACACATCAAAATACACAATAGGGAAAAACTGATTGCAACCGGCGGGCGTCTTGTAATTTTATTGCCCGGGGCTTTCCATGTCTTTCAGCCCCCGGGGAGGTTGCAACCAGAGGGAGCGCTTTTTCGCTCCCTTTTGCAGATTCGCGAACTCGCGATCGCGGTTTCGAACCTGGCGCCCTTACCCTCTCGGCCACGGTGTCGAGGGGCAACAGGAAAGGGTTGGGAGAGTTTTTATGTTGTGTGCTGTTGACGATATGATACACGATAATGATGGTGATAGATGAATAATACGCAGTGGCATGATAATATAAAATGTCAGATTACCAGTCTGAAGACATGCACGTATGCGTGTATGTGTGCTTGTACTCATGTGAGTGCCATGTGCAGCTCAAGATGTCACGGACCGGTTGGGGTGTGCGGGAGGAAAAAAAAAGGTGTTAGTCCGAAAGTGGGATGGTGTCGATTGGCTGTCCATCCAATGGAAGATGAGAGGATCTGAGCCTTAGACATCCGGAGCCTTTTTCAGAGAGAGAGAGAGAGAGAGAGAGAGAGAGAGAGAGAGAGAGAGAGAGAGAGAGAGAGAGAGAGAGAGAGAGAGAGACAGACAGACAGACAGAGAGACAGAGAGAGAGAGAGAGAGGAGGCGGGAGGAGGAATAATGATAATATCTATGATGTTAATATAAAAAATAACAATAATAATGATAATGACTGCAATGATGATAATAGCAACGAAAATACAATGATAATGATGATAATAATGATAGAAAACAAATTAATAACAATGATAATGACAATTGAATAATGATTATAATGATAATGGTAATATGGATCACAATGATATCACTATCAGTGATGCTAATATTAATGATAATAACAAAAATATGATAATACATATGATGATAATGATATTATTAATCACGATAATGATAGAACTAATAGTATAATACTAATGATAATAGTAATAATAAGAATAATCATAATAATAGCACTAAAAATATTAAAATTATAATAATTTTACACCTCATATGCCATGTGTGTGTGTATGTGATATTATGATCTCTCCTCTCTCTCTCCTCTCTCTCCTCTCCTCTCTCTCTCTCTCTCTCTTTCTTTTTCTCTCTCGATATATATATATATATATATATATATATATATATATATATATATATATATATATAAATCTAGGGACCCAGAACAACGAAGTCATTTTATGTACACAAAAATATAACGATAGTAAAAGTAAATAAACATTAGCGAAGAGCTATAAAAAGAAAACAAATCAAAACGAGATAGGAAGGGAGAGAAAGAGTGATGGGGGGGGGGGAGCAGTTTTCCGTCCGTCGTCCGCCTCCTTGAGATGCTCGGAGACATTGGCGCTTTTTCGGCTTGATGTTACGTTTTCTTTTATTCTCTCACTTTTTATATTCCTTCGTTTCCCTCGTCGTTTATGGTGAAAGGCAGACCTCGAAATTGTCAAATGAAGACTTCTAAATTCTCCTATTTCTAGAGGAAAGAAATGTGGCAACGGAAAGCCTTTGGAAGCGCAGTTTGCCGTTCCCGAATGTCGCCGAAGGGCGTGGCGCATCTACTTTGATGTTGAAATGGGCAAAAGGTGAGAATTGTTCCGATAAGGATCAGTGGTGGGAGATTACCGCAACCTCCTCCCATCTAACAAATCGTATGATATGACACCATTGCTGATCACAAGTTGATTTTATAATAAGCTTAAACCTTACTACATTAATAAACCCGTTGTGGTCTAGAAATGAGGATATGCGGCTCTCCACCCGAGTCCTGGGTTCGATTCCCGGCAAAGGAAATTATCAACCGTTTTGTCTTTTCCTCATTGCAAGTTTATATCATGTTTCTCTTCCCGTGGTCGGGTTTCTGCTTCCACGTTGCTCACTCATGTAGATCACGATCTTTCGTAGGATAAAATATGAATGTGAAATCAATGGTAAGATTAGCATAACTTGGAAAAGGATCTGTGCTTACTTGTGAATTGTGTAGGTCTCGTATGCTTTGACTTTATACGCATTAGATGAGTTTGATTTGCGTAAAGGTAAAGGAACCGTGAAACATGTGGATGAAATGCGCGACGTGGAATTACTGACGATTATGTCGTGTGCCCGAAGGCTGTCGGAAGTGAAGAATCATGTTAAACTTCTTCCTAAAATCCTGACAAAGACCTCTGTTTCCAAGTTGTCCAAGCATTAGTACGGATGAACACTAGAGCAGACAAAAGGTCTTTCCCTGTCTGCTGAATAACGGAATTTTTGCAAGGAAGCAACGTCACTTGGTCGAGCGAAGTAACTTTCCTTTTTACTTCTCTTTAGAAAGACCTTATTCAGAGAAATTGCTTCAGCAGATCCAACTTCGTCTTCGGACCAGCATCTACGACATCCGCCTGCGATCGCTGCAGAACCAACGAGAATTGCGGGAGAAGCACGGGGTCTTGATGACGTCACTAGATACTTCCACAGCTCCCTTGGTCAGATCCCGCTTTAAGCTAAATTCCACAATTTTTTCTCCCATTCATTCGCTCTTTCCTTTCCTTTCTCTCTGTCTACCTGCCCTTCTTTCCCACTCATGTATCAATTCCTGTACTCTATATAATCATTCCATCTTGTTATTTACCAAATATCATTCAATTCTCTCTCTGTTTCATGCAACCCATTGTCAATTATCTGCATTTTCTGAAGAACAAAATTCTACAATTTCTGAAGAAAATAAAAATTTTTGAAGAACAAAAAGTAACAATTTTTGAAGGACAAAATTCTACATTTTCTAAAAAACAAAATTCGTCCTAAAATGACCGCTCAGCATTTAAGCCTCGTCTGCACATCGCTTGCTGCAGTGCACTCTGCCTCACTTCCTTTTCCATCTTCCACGAGAACAGGAACAAGAACGGCGTCTGCGGCAAGCGTTTCTGCTGCCCTCGGAAGAACGCTTCCCTGCCGCCGAAGTGCACTCGCCTCATATCATTTAATGTAGGCCTATTTAAAATTGTATTTCTGGGTGACCTTCACGAAGGACTTTAATCCCCCGAGGGACGATGCCGTGCTTTTCTGTTGATGGATTTTGTATCGGTAATCAGTGCTCCAGATGAACAGCATTATAACGTACACTTCGATGATGACAAATAGAAAAACAGGCTTCGTTTATACACACGCGCACGCACGCAAATGTATATTTGTCTGACGCAAATACGTGAGGCATTTAGAGACATTAATATTTAATGTTCACATCACCATTTTTTATTAATTCATGTGAATTAGTTATTCTATTATTATTATCATTATTTTCTATTCTAATTTTATTATTATTATTATTGTTTTTGCGTGTGGCTAGCATTCATGACAGGCCAACTCTGATACCACCGCGGGGCAACAAAGTCTTTATCAACACATTCAAATGACACAATGATAATAGACCCCGTGAAGGCTAGTGGCGAGACCGCGTTCGATTCCTTGCACGGGAAGCTACGGATTTTATAAACCATTATTTCCTTGCTTTGAATAATAGCCTTGGCTTCATTTGATTTCCATCTTGCTTGCTCGTGAGGCTCAGCGTAATTTGTGCGATCAATTCCGAATTACTTTTCAAGCGAAACAATCTTAAACAGGCGGTACAGTGATCAATCTGCATGGAAAGATGTAGTGTATGTTGTGAATGTGTTTGTATGAATGTCTTCTTTAGTAAGTTAATATGAGCCTAAAGATAAAACGTATGCAGTTTGCTGTTTGCACATAGTATTGAAGGATGTAGCACATCAAATTTGACGATGAAATGGACACACGAAGGAAGAAATTTTCTTGTAAGGATCAGTGGTGGAGAGATTACGGCACCCCCCCTCCATGTACTGTGGTATCTGATACCATTTCTGATCACAGGTTAAATGTTATTGTAAGCACAGCCTCATTCAATAAGTAAATCCAGTGTGGTCTAATGGCTAGGGTTTTAGCCGCGAGTCCCTGGTTCGAACCCCGGCACGGGGAAATATTTTTATAGTATATTTTATAACTTACCTAGGTCGGGCTTCTATTTCCAAGTTGCTTACTCATGGATATCA
>NW_020872962.1:519957-524957 GCF_003789085.1 Penaeus vannamei | reverse complement strand
AAAGGTCTCGTTGTTAAATCATAAATAAAAACACAGAGAAAAACACACAATAAAAAGGGGAAGCTAAAATAAAACAATAAAAGTAAATAAAATCGAGAAAAATAACCCAAATACCGAGGTGAGACATAACAAACAATCCTCCAACACGGCAGTCAGAGCGGGAGAGCGGAGAGGATGAGATGCAGCATCCAAGACCACCTTACAGAATTCCTCCCCCGCTTTGGGTCGAAGCGAACAGCGGAGACCTGGAAGATAAAAGCAAGCCTGAGTCCTTACAAACACAAAGGAGCGGACATAAGTTTGACAGGTGATCATAAAAGAACAGAAATATTAAATAAAAATCCCATCACCATAAAACAAAAATCAGGAGAATCTGGTAACATCTGGTTGCATCTGGTCTCAATACCCCCAGGACACGACGTGGTGCAGTGGAACCAACAGATGAACAGCAATCTCTACTGCAGTGTGGCACAGCCAAGGGCGCACTGACAGTAGTCCCTACAGCAGGCTAACAGCAGCACTTGAACCAGCGTGGCACACGGCCAAGGCGCACTGAGTCCAAGCTCCCTAGCACACAGCTAACAGCAATCCTTGATCCAGCATGGCACATAGCCTGGGCGTACTGGACCAAGGTCCCTAGTGCATCGAAGTAACAGCAATCCTCGATCCAGCATGGCACATAGCCTGGGCGTACTGGACCAAGGTCCCTAGTGCATCGAAGTAACAGCAATCCTTGATCCAGCATGGCACATAGCCTGGGCGTACTGGACCAAGGTCCCTAGCGCATCAAAGTAACAGCAATCCTTGATCCAGCATGGCACATAGCCTGGGCGTACTGGACCAAGGTCCCTAGCGCATCGAAGTAACAGCAATCCTTGATCCAGCATGGCACATAGCCTGGGCGTACTGGACCAAGGTCCCTAGTGCCTGCGTATTGTTTGACGGGTTGCTTGCGGGAGACGCCACTGGCGGGTACGTACAGGTATTGCTTGCCCTGTATCAATCCTGTGCTGAATGCCTGGGATGTGGCCCACAGCATCTTCGCCTCCATCAAAAAGGGTACTGTAACTACACAGAAGTCTCAGCAACTCCTGGTGTTGATCTTCTCCTAAGTGATCCAGATCAGGCATCTGGTATTTAGTCTCCAAGGGCAATGGGTAATCTAGGATATTAGTAGCTTCGATTGCAGCAAGGGCTTGTGATGGCGGAAGATCATCAGCAACATCAGTGGCAGTGCTGCCATAACCAAAATCCTCTATCCCAAAGGTTCTGTCAAACTGGTCTTCCTCCCACTGGAAATCCTCATCTTCCCTTTTGTCTTCACTCAAATCTGAATAAGCAGAGTTGCAGGCATTGGATTCGGAAGTCTCGGAGGCTGAGATTTCTGCCGTAAAAACAGCCTCGACAGCAGATACCATCCCCAAACATGTCCCCTGTGTTAATCGAATTGGCCTTGTTGTGCTGTTGACTGCCCACACAGGGCATCGCCTTCTAGAAACAGCACTCAGCACAAACGGTGATATGCACACAGCTGTTACTTGCGGTGTAAACAAAACATGCCCATCATCAGAGCAAGACCTTGCCACTACACCCTCCAAGAAACGCCCACTGTGTGGTGGAAGCTCTGTGGTTCTGTAAAGGTGCACAGCAGAAGAGATGTCGGGTGGTGACAAGCGAGATGGGGAAAAGCGGCTCTCTACAGCATTCTCTGGAACTTCTGGTGTGGTCATTCTCACTACTCTCAGCTGCAGGGATTGGGCATCAGTATAATTCACATGAAACTCCTGGCCTTCTAAAGTAAGACAGCTGTCATTCTGGGACCTTGAGGACAGGCTAAAGGTGGTTCTTCTCAAAAAGTCCATCCCCAGGAGTATGTCTCCAGGAAAATCTTACATCACACACAGTGACCGTATGGTACATTTCAAGGTCTGAGTTTAGGCAGAAAACAAGGGTTACTTCAGGGTGTTGATGGGTCGACCAGACACGCCTCGCAGAATACTGAAAGTCTTCCTCCAACGTAGGTGGTTATGAGGATCAATCCGCTTGAGAGCTTGGGGTTTAATAATTGTCGCTTCAGATCCTGTATCAATAAAGCAGTGGACTGAAGAACCACTAACATTGAGATCTGCAACTGGCTGTCCAGTAGGCCCTGTCACTGCCATTCCCTTCTTGAGAGGTAACGTCTCCACATGAGGTGCTCCTTGGATCGAACCTGTCAGCAGTTCCTGGAGCTTGGTCACCCTGGCGCTCACGAAAGGGGCAATCTCTCACCAAATGTCCTGGACCTCTGCAATGGTAGCATCGTCGTCGTGGAGACTGTGGATCTAGGATTTCAGCCCTGGCTCTGCACTCAGATGTACCGTGAGTCCTTACCCGATGATGCTCACACCACCTCTCCCTGACAGGTGATCGATGATAAGGTGGATTGGAACGCTCAGCAGCTACCGGCATAGCATACAAATCCCAACTCCGTGGAGAGCGATTAGGGTGGTAGGGATTTTCCTCTGCTGGTGAAGTATCACTATGCCTTATGCCATTGCGTGAATTCCAGATGCGCTGTGCTGTTTCGGCTATCTGGGTTGGGCTACCATCTTCGTTAACAGAGAAGAAGTCTTGGAGCCATGCAGGGATGCCACAATAGAAGACCCTCTTCACTAGTTCAGATGGATCACCAATGGCCTCGCGGTGATCCCTGTATCCCTGGTAGACGTGCCCTTCCAACTGCAAAAAGAAGTCCATTAGTGCCTGGCTTGGTGTCATCCGGATGTCGTATAGAACCTTGTAGAAGTCCGTGGAGGTGTAGGTACCTCGGAACTTACTACGGAGAGCTGCCTGGAATGTTTCCCATTCTGTGATTGAGTCGAAGAGAGGGCAATTAATGATTAGCTCGGCTGGACCTCTGCAGTTTGCCCGCGCTGCCTGAATGAACATCTCTGATGTGGCTGGCTTCACAATGTTCTCAATTGTCCGAAGCCAACTCTCTATTGCTTGATTCTTTTTGAGCGGCTGTGAGGCAGAAGTATCCCCCTTGAAGTGCGGCGGAGCTCCTGAATTTCCTGTTCTCGGGTATGTACCACAGGTACGGGCGCAGCGTTCATCCGCAGTAGTTGAAGGCGGGTCTCCTCCAGCTCCCTGTTGCGTTCCTCCAGCTGGTGACGGAGTTGCTGAACTGGATCCTCCTGGTCTAGTTCTCTCTCCTGTGGCTGATGGAGGTTACTGTCTGCTGGCTGTTCTTGATCTAGAGTGCCTTCCTGCATGCGATGTTCAAGGGCCTCTTCATGGCGCTGTAGTCGGGCATCATTCTGCTCCTTGTACTCTCATACTTCTGCGACTAGAGAGTTGATCTTTTCCATGATCTGGTCAAACATGGTTACTTCTGTGACCATCATCTGGACAGCCTTGCGTACATCCGGGTTAGACCCACCTGGTATGCGGCGTGGTGTTGGGGAGACTTCACGGGATGTCGGCTGGCTGCTCATCCGGATGTTTCGACGCTGCTGGAGTCTCTGGTATCGCTCTTGCCTCTCCCTGCTGTTCGGCATGCCAGGAATGCAGCAACCAAATACTCGAAGCTCCTCAGGTACAAATACAAACTACTGCTGGCGGAAAACAAAACCTACACACAACTGACAATCCACAGGATCACAGAGATACCAGAGTTCGTAAGCATAAACTGCTGCACAAAGCAAAGACGCTGCATAAAACAAAGACACTGCACCACCAAAAGTGAACTGGCTGGGGATAAAAGGGTTAATAGAAAATAAATAAAAATATCCTAAACTAAGTGAGCCACAGTAAAACTAACTAGGCGAGCTAGCGATTAGCAGTAAAAGAATCTAACTCTGAAAGAGAGAAGGTAAAAGCTGAAAGAAAAAGGCCAAGCTCTAAAAACTACCAAAAGTAAAAACTAAATACCCTGAAAACCTGTAAAAGAGGGAAAAACAGCAAAACATAAAACACAAACACCAAAAGTAAAAGAAGTGGCTCACCAACGACTACTTAAAAGCATGACATAAAAAATAATGCATGACGTCTCAACATCAGAAAGTGATTACTCAAGAGCGTTAACTCATTCACTGGAACATCTCACCGCAAAAGCCACCAAAACCCACTCGTTGTAGTGTGATCCGTCTCACCCAGGGGTCCCGTCCCAGTTCATCAAGTCACTCTTTTTGAATTCTGACCTCCCTTGATGCTGGCGAGGGATACAGGCGCAAATAGACCTGGTTAACCCCTGTCAATTCAATCCCCTTAAGTGGTAGCGTGGGGGGAGACTGAATCATGAATAGGGGTGTTCCAGTGTGAATACCACTTTCTGACGTTCAGCCTAACCATATGATAAAATACATGCTAAAAAGTAATCTAAGAAAATTTAAAAGTAAAAGAATATGTGCTAAAGGCACCTAAAATTACTAACTGTCGTATGCAAAAACTAAAAAAAGACTTCCAGAGTGGAGAGCCTGGCTGAAGACGTGACCATAAAACAAAGACAAAACCAGTAAGTCTGGCGTCAGAGCTGAAGGCTTTTACCTAAAGGAAAAAAACGACAGTATAAAACCCGAATCTGGTGACACCGAAACAGGAAAACTAAAACTAAAAGATCACTCAGACTTCCTACATTGAAATGTTAAAAGTTACAAATAAAACAAAGAGAAAAAAAACAGCCAAGTTCATTTAAAAACAAATAAATAAATAAAAGGATGTTCAATTCATTTAATAAAAATGTTCTTAGGATCACGTCCAGCTCCTATGCAAGAATATCAGGATCTCAGTACTTCTTATTATCTTTCGTGATCGTCTGTGTTCAGTTTTATAAATATGGCGACACTGCCGGTGGTTCAAAGCTTCGGAGGGTAACGAAACACATTCGTTGACGTCTCGATTCGTACTGTTTATTTTCCTTTTCCAATGCCCCGGTGACGTCAGAGGCCAAACATTTACACAAAATATATTCTCGTAATCAATAAGCTAAAACTGTGCATAAAAAACGAACAAAAATA
>NW_020872962.1:509957-517457 GCF_003789085.1 Penaeus vannamei | reverse complement strand
TCAACCTCTCTACCTCTTTATCTCTCATTCTCTCTACCTATCGTCCCCTCAATCTCTCTACCTCTCAACCTCTCTACCTCTTTATCTCTCATTCTCTCTACCTCTCGTCCTCTCAACCTCTCTACCTCATTATCTCTCAATCTCCCTACTTCTTTATCAATCATCCTCTTTATCTCTCAACCTCTCTACCTCTTTATCTTTCAATCTCTCTACCTCTTTACCTCTCAATCTCTCATTCTCTCTGCCTCTCGTCCTCTCAACCTCTTTATCTCTCAATCTCTCTACCTCTTTCGTTCTCAATCTCTCATTCTCTCTACCTCTCAACCTCTTTATCTCTTTATCTCTCATTCTCTCTGCCTCTCGTCCTCTCAACCTCTCATCCTCTTCTCTCGACCTTCTCGCAGCTGTACAGAAATGTGGAGTTCTCGCATTCATTTTTTCCTTTCTTTTTTCATTCTTTCGTGGTGGAAAGAGGAAAAAGGGTTTGGTATGAAAATNAAATAAATGGCTCACCAACGACTACTTAAGAGCATGCACGACATAAAAAATAATGCTGGACGTCTCAACATCATTAAGTGATTAACCAAGAACGTTAACTCATTCACTGGAACATCTCACCGCAAAAGCCACCAAAACCACTGTTGTAGTGTGATCCGTCTAACCCAGGGGTCCCGTCCCAGTTCATCAAGTCAGTCTTAGAAGTCTGCCCTCCCTTGATGCTGGCGGGGGATACAAGCGCAAATAGACCTGGTTAACCCCTGTCAATTCAATCCCCTTAAGTGGTAGTGTGTGTGTGTGGGGGGGGGGGGCTGAATCATTAATATGGGTGTTCCAATGCGAATACCACTTTCTGACGTTCAGCCTAACCGTATGGTAAAATACATACTAAAAAGTAATCTATGAAAAATACAAAAGTGAAAGAATGTGCTAAAGGCACCGAAAATTACTGACGTATGCAAAAACTAAAAGAAAAGGACTTCCACAATGGAGAGCCTGGCTGAAGCTTACCATAACAAAGACAAAAGCAGTAAGTCTGGCGTCAGAGCTGAAGGCTTAAAACCCCATAAAACCTAAAAGAAAAAAAATACGACAGTATAAACCCGAGTCTGGTGACACCCAGGGATGGGAATTTTTCGGAAGCGTCCTTTCGGCCATTTTCTTTGAACAGAATCAGAGAGAATAAGGAATGATTCTTGAGGAAACTATTATAATACACAGTAAAATGCTATGAAACAAATATAAATTCGTTTTAGATTTATTTCAACAAAATATAACCTACACAAACATATACATTGGAAAAAATTAACAAAATAAAATTAATATATATAACGACATTCATAGTAAAACAAATCACATAAGCGAAACCATATCTTCGCATGGTTTTGTATTCATTTTGGCATATTCACTTAAATGAATAAGAGAAGTTATAGTCTCCAACTTGAGGTTTGACCTTCTTTTCTTTTTATTTGACTGAACTTAGAGAATAGTCTTTCTACATCTGTGTTCGATGTTGGGAGCGCTAGAATTTCAAAGGCAAAATGCGCTAGGCATTCGTACTTTGGTTTGCCCATAGTATCATGATAGTTTAAACATATTTGTAAAAATCTTCAACCTCACACTGAGGACTCCTATATTGCTCTGGGAAGGTCTCCCAGGCAATATCTCGCCATTGGTCAGCCAGTGCCTGCATATAATTGTTTATTTCTTGGGACTTCCTTAGCCAGTTGGGTCAAAGATGGAACTGTCGGTCTGAGATTTGGATCCATGATATTCTTTGGCTGTAAGGGTGTAGCCATTATCCATAACGAATTATTTGTCAAACCGTTTCTTATTTGCTGGCACACGGTTATTAGGAAGGTTCTACAGGTGGTTTTAATCTCGTAACCAACTTGTGGTTTTTATAGTTTGGTGCTTGGAAGAGGCTGTGTACATCCTCCCCTAGGTAAATTTGATTTATTGGTAGATGAATGGTTTGGTCTGCAGGGTTGATTTCATTTAGTTTCATTTTCTGTAGTGCTGTTGGCTGGCAGAGATAATTCAGCAACTTTAGATATGAATTTGGAAGAATGTCATGGGCCAAGTGTAGTGTAGGTCCTTTGGCCTGAAACACCAAAGTCACTCTGTTCAGATGTGGCAACATATAATTTAAAAATTTCAGGTAGCAGTAAATGGCTTGATTATCCATGGCCTCACAAATTCTGTCAATTGATGACAATTTTTCATCAAGCCTGATACCATTAAAATAGAGCTTTAGTGGCTGCCACTGTTCAGTAATCGTTCTACAGCTTGTGCTAAGGAAAGCCACCTTGTTGCACATGGATGCAATATTTTGTGAGGCTTGACCCCACAAAATACCTGATATTCTTTGAATTCATATTTCCTTTTTGCGCTATGGCAGAAAAAGGTGTAAACATTTCGGACCAGTTCTTCGCAGGTCCTTGGAAGCGTTTTCGCTGCTTCGCTGCTACACAAGTGTATGCTGTGAGCCACACACTTAAAGATGGTGATGCCAGGCATGTGCGCTTTTAGTCTACTGCTCACAGAATTTACAGCACCCATGATGTTTGATGCCCATCAGCAGCAAATCCGACCATATTCGTGAGAGGGATCTGGTAGGTATTCAGGGTTTTTGTAATGAGGTTGAATAAAGACACCCCTGACGATCCATCATTCTCATCATACAAGCTAATGATGTCTAGCATGGACGTCTTAATTGTATTGGTCTCTTTGTCGAAATACTTGACAACTAAGGCACATGCTTTATCAGCTGTGCAGTCGGTCGTCTCATCTATGATCAGGCTAAATTTATTAAGTTGTAACTTTCTTGCCAATTGCTTGGCAAGAAATTCTCCTAAAACTTTTGTTTGCTGCGAACATTTTTTTCTTTTGAGGGCCACCTGGGCTGCGATGGTTGAATCAGGGAACATTTTCCGGTTCAGCTCCAGGAGGTCATCGCAAAGACTGAAAAGACGGAAAAATAAACATTTAAACAGAATAATCAGTATGTACCAAATATCTATATTTTATGGTAAACGTATTTGATATATTAAATTTCTCCATTGTATATTGCACAACACTAATTTGGAGTATATATTACCTGAACGGCAAGTTGTGCTCCGCTAAAAACAAAATGAAGAGCAGCGTTGCATGCTGCACAGCACTAGGAAAACCCCTTTGCTCTTCAGCCGCGCCAGGGCGCTCCTCGGGGTGGCACTCTCTTGCCTGCGGCTGGTTGCCCGCTGCCTCTCCTCCAGGGACACATGCTGCCTCGACGTCCTTGGTACTTGAGGCCGGTGATATCGGCCATCAAGTGCTTATGGCAGACCTAATGGAAGAAACAAAGACTGAAATTAAAAGATTGTTTTGGTACATATACATGTACCCATATATGTATGTATTCACGTGTACGCCTGTGTATGTGCATGCGCATATGCATGTGCGTGTGGCATGTGCACGCGCATATGCATGTGCGTGTGTATATGCACGCATGTGCGTGTGTATATGCAGTATATGCACGCATGTGCGTGTGTATATGCACGCATGCGCGTGTGTATATGCACGCATGCGCGTGTGTATATGCACGCATGTGCGTGTGTATGCACGCATGTGCGTGTGTATATGCACGCATGTGCGTGTGTATATGCACGCATGTGCGTGTGTATATGCACGCATGTGCGTGTGTATATGCACGCATGTGCGTGTGTATATGCACGCATGTGCGTGTGTATATGCACGCATATGCGCATGCATGTGCGTGTGTATATGCACGCATGTGCGTGTGTATATGCACGCATGTGCGTGTGTGCACGCATGTGCGTGTGTATGTGCACGCATGTGCGTGTGTATGTGCACGCATGTGCGTGTGTATGTGCACGCACGTGCGTGTGTATGTGCACGCACGTGCGTGTGTATATGTGCGTGTGTATATGCACGCGCGTGTGTATATGCACGCATGTGCGTGTGTATATGCACGCATGTGCGTGTGTATATGCATGTGCGTGTGTGTGTGCGTGTGTATATGCACGCATGCGCGTGTGTATATGCACGCATGTGCGTGTGTATATGCACGCACGTGCGTGTGTATATGCACGCACGTGCGTGTGTATATGCACGCACGTGCGTGTGTATATGCACGCACGTGCGTGTGTATATGCACGCATGTGCGTGTGTGGTGTGTACGTGTGTGTGTGTGTATGCACGTTTGTGCGTGTACATGTGTGTTTGCATGTGGAAGAAAAACTATTTGCTGTGTAAGTTACAGTGTATAAGTATGTTTTACCTGGCAGTATGCCCTGGTGGTGTCGTCTGGCACTCTTGCCAGCCAAGTCTTGAAGAGGGCATTGGAAAGCCAACTCTCCTGGAAACGGTGCCGCGGCATGATCTGGAAATATAAGCAAAATAAGCATAAAGGCTTTATCATAGCATAATATGTCCTACTTATTTTTCTTATTGCCATATGATTTATATAAAACATGTAAACCTAAACTTTCCAAGGGAAATATCGGAAGCATAGTCAGAATACTAGTTTTATTACAAGTACTTATTAAATGTATTATCTCTTCATCAATACTATTATCATTGACAAAAAAGTACGGTTTTCTTCGAATGGTCGTTAATGGGATATCTCAATAACTTTAAGTCTACCATAAAACACCCATATAAAGAGAACGTGATATAGGAAAATGTATAAACTATTTGAGGATAAGCAAATACAGTTTAAAAGAAATACTAAATGATTCTATGAAAGAGAACACTCACTTAATCGAATGCCGTAGAGTGTCGGAGATAACCCGCTATGTGAAGGCAAGTATGCAGCTCCCAGGTGTTAACTGCCTGTCAGCTGGCATACAACTGAAGTATCCCGCCTTTCGGAACACTGGGTAGGGTTTGCCACGTAAAACTGACATTCAAATCGCAATAATAACATCCAAAACGTGTTAATATTTGCTTCAAGTATTTATACAGAAAGGAAAAAATACAAAGATAACATAAAAAATATCCCATGTTATCATTAAAGTATAGAAATGCAAGAAAAAAGCATTCCGAAATTTCTTTCGTATGGTCACATGACTAGGTGGGCGTGTCGTCTGTTTACGCAGAACAGCTGATTTTTCGGGCAAATCTATCCCTGGGTCCTTTCGCTATTGTTTTTGGGCTGCGCGTTTCACCTGCGCAGTGACATCAGCGTGCAACGGCAGTTACAGCAATAACCCCCTTCTCCCTTGAGCATAATCGTGTGCCGTAATCATTTTCCTCTGATTGTTATATAATATTATAATCTATACCTCAGCTGTAACGGGTAACGAAGGGTTTTCATATCGGACGGCGCAGCCGCGTAGGGGGCACCCTCATCGTGTACGTTAAGGGGATACGAGGGGAAACTCCAGCATTTCGCTCGCTACAAATCCACTGCAGGATATAGGCCTCTCCAGATCTTTCCCAACTGTTTTTTCTGTCTTGCGTTTTTTTGTTTCACATCTTGGCCCCAAAATTTCGTTATTTCATCATACCATCTTTGTCTTGCCCTTGGCTCTGTTACTTTTTTGTCCTCTGTCGTCTTGTCTCCGACGTATATGCCCTGTTCATCGCCAATTCTTCTTTGTGATGCTCATTTTGTCTGTTCCCTGATCCACGTCGCCTTTATCCACAGCTTCGTTTTATTTCGTCCTCTCTAGATGTGTTTGTCTGTACGAGTTGCCCTAGATAGATGTACGTGTCTACTACCTCTAGCGCTTCGCCCCGTACATGTACAGTATCTGTTCGAATTGAACCCTATTGTTGAACATGACCGTAGTCTTTTTCTTGTTCATCCTAAGTTCGACTTTCATACTTTCTTTATTCAGATCGTTTATTAGTAGCTGCACTTCATTAGCTGCTGAGAGAACAATATCGTCTGCAAATCTTAGATTAGGTATTATATATATATATATATATATATATATATATATATATATATATATATATATATATACGTAATATATATATATATTATTGTATTATATATATATATATATATATATATATATATATATATATATATATATATATATATTTATATATATACGTATATAAAATATACACTGAACACACACACCACACACACACACACACACACACACACACATATATATATATATACATATATATATATGTGTGTGTGTGTGTGTGTGTGTGTGTGTGTGTGTGTGTGTTGTGTGTGTGTGTGTGTGTGTGTGTGTGTGTGTGTGTGTGTGTGTGTGTGTGTTGTGTGTGTGTGTGTGTGTGTGTGTGTGTGTGTGTGTGTGTGTGTGTGTGTACGTGTTTGCGTGTGTGTTTCTGTGTGTCTTTATATGTATATACACACACATACACACACTCATATGTTTGTGTCTGTGTGTCTGTGTGTGTATGTGTTTGTGCGTGTTTTCATATGTATATATACACAAATACACACTCATATGTGTGTTTGTGTGTAACATAAACTAGTGTTTGGGAGTGGAAATATATCACAAACGCTACTATTTTAGTTAACCTTCCGATAAATAGTAACTCCGTTTTCTATATAATTTCCTAGTTACATTCCGTTTCTAAAATCTAGTAGGAGTGGGACCTCTTGCCAATCTTCACTGACTCATGTCTCCCTATGGCATATAGATTTCTTACAGCCAGCGTTTTCTTTAATGGCATAAATAATCAAGATTTTTTACACAGTATTACTGTATATTAACTCATTTACCGTTGTTTATGTGTTAAAGATACTTGAGTGAGTATCTAAATATACGCATAGAAACATGCTCACATTCATTGGTACAACATTTATTTATCTATCTCTCTCTCTCTCTCTCTCTCTCTCTCTCTCTCTCTCTCTCTCTCTCCTCTCCTCTCTCTCTCTCTCTCTCTCTCTCTCTCTCTCTCTCTCTCTCTCTCGCTCTGTATCTATCTATTCTCTCTCTCTCTCTCTCTCTCTCTCTCTCTCTCTCTCTCTCTCTCTCTTCTCTCTCTCTCTCTCTCTCTCTCTCTCTCTCTCTCTCTCTCTCACACAATGTGGGTCATTGTATGTATGTATATGTGTTTATGTAAATACATATCTCTCTCTATGTATGTCTATATATATATATGTGTGTACGTGTGTGTGTGTTCGCTATCGCGTGTTTCATGAGACTGAATGAGAGAGAGAGAGAGAGAGAGAGAGAGAGAGAGAGAGAGAGAGAGAGAGAGAGAGAGAGAGAGAGAGAGAGAGAGAAGAGAGAGAGAGAGAGAGAAGAGAGTGAGTGAGAGAGAGCTCCGCGCGCGCGCGAGAGAGAGAGATTAATGGCCTCAATTCCCTACCCTTGTGTCCTCCAATATCATGCAAATACTCATCATCGCAAAGTGAATAATTCATCGTCATGCGTTTTAATTACATTACTCTTCTCTTTCATGTCGGGCTTCTGAAATATGAACAGTTCTCGCGTGTGGCAAAAATATGACGTTTGTGAATTCGACAACTTCAAAAAAAGGGGGGGGGACCCTGATTTGGCA
>NW_020872962.1:453110-460610 GCF_003789085.1 Penaeus vannamei | reverse complement strand
TTCCTATTCCTCCTTCTTCTCTTCCACCTCATCCTGCATCTCCTTTTTCTTCTTCTCCTTCTCCCCCTTTTTCTCTCCTTCTAATCATTTTTGCTTCTTCATTTTTTCCTTCGCCTTCTCCTCTTGCTTCTTCTTCTCCATTTTCTTTTTCTTTTCCTCCTTCTCCTCTATCCTTTTCTTCCTTTGTTCTTTTTCATTTCTTTTCCTCCTCCTTTTTCTTTTTTTCTGCCCCTCCTTTGTTTTCTTTTTTTCTGCTCCTTCTACTTCTCCTTTGCTTTTCTTTTTTTCCTCCTCTCCTTTTCTTTCACTCCTTCACATTATTTTATTTTTCTCCTTGTTCTTTGTCATTTTCTTTACCTAAAATTTTTGCATTATGTGTTCGTTGTAATTTTCATATCCGCCTATGATAAATATATACTATTTTATGACCTAATTTCGTTTTATTCTCTCTCTCTCTCTCTCTCTCTCTCTCTCTCTCTCTCTCTCTCTCTCTCTCTCTCTCTCTCTCTTCTCTCTCTCTCTCTCTCTCTCTCTCTCTCTCTCTCTCTCTCTCTCTCTCTCGCCAGATAGATTTGTGTGTGTGTGTGTGTGTATGTGTGTTGTGTGGTGTGTGTGTGTGTGTGTGTGTGTGTGTGTGTGTGTGTTATAAATACATATGTATATGTCTATATATTATATATATATTACATATTTTATGCATATATATATATATATATATATATATATATATATATATATATATATATATAATTATATATATGGATATAAAATATACATATAAATGTCTGTGGTATATTTATACATATAAAGTTTATTTCATTGTGGAAAGAGGACCAATTCCTACACACTATGAGCTCGAGTGATGAGTGTTTTTATGTTGTTGTTTTTATAAACGTATGGAATATTGCTGAGAAACTGAAGGCCGAGGCAAATAAAGGTTGTTTACGGTAAATACTGGATGCAAACGTCCATTATCATTGGTGACATAAATCTAGAAAGGTAGTTGGTTGTTATCTAAACACTTGGCTGTTTAATTAAGATAATTCAAAACAAATGAACGTGTGAAGAAGTTGGGGGACGTATGGGTGGTGTGAATGAAAGGGACTTGCTTGAGGAGTTTATTGGGGAGGTAAAGGTGTGACCCCGAGAGTGACCCCGTGCCCCGAGTGCCGAGGCGAAGAGAGTGACCTCCTGTCCTGTGACTACTGTCTGCTGGGTCTTGGTCTGCCTCTGGTGCTCTCTCTCTTCTGCCTGACGAGACGTCCTTATATCCAGCGACTCCTTGTCCTGCTGGCGGAGGTGCCTGAATCCATATTCTTTGGGTGTCCGTTCTCCGGGCGTGACGAAGGACTTGGTCACCGGAAGAAAGTCTTGGGCTGGCAAGGAAGGTGCGAAGCCAGGAAGTAAGGCAGCTGCAATGCCTAGGTGTGTATCCCAACCCATCCGGTTCTGCATAGCGTTGACATACATATAGATATATAATAATATACATATATGTATATGTATTTACGTATGTATCTATGTACGATATATATATATATAATATATATATATATATATATATAATATATATATATATATATATACATATATATATAAATGAATACATAAACACACACACACACTCATATATATATATATATATACATATATATGTATGTATGCATATATGTATATATACATAAATATTAATATGCATACATATGTATATATTTACATATATGTATGTATATATATATATATATATATATATGTGTGTGTGTGTGTGTGTGTGTGTGTGTGTGTGTGTGTGTGTGTGTGTATGGGTGTGTGTATGTATATATACATATATATGCACACATATCTATACCTGTCAAAAAAGTTTCTGAATACAGTAAGAGTGAAGGAAGATTCAAGCAGCAAATATATATTTTATAAAATCACTTAACATCAAGCATTTCCCCGCTCGTCTCCGACAAACCAGGATCTCTCTGTATTCTAAATCGACCGGAAAGATAAAAGAAATGAGAGAGAGAGAGAGGGAAAAAGGGAAGAGAAGAAAAGAAAAAAAGAAAAGTTTTAAGAAATGGAATCTGATCCAATACATAAATCCATCGCCATTCGATTCGAGGCCAATAAAGACATCAAAGGAGAGATGTGATAAAGAGGGGGAGGGGGAGGAGAGAGTAGGGAAGGGGGGAGGGAGAAAAGATGAGAGGAAGGAGGAAGAATTGATTTACAGATTAATAAATACACAAATAAATGAACAAAAGAGAATTTTTTTAAAATGATTTACAGATTAATAAATATACAAATAAATGAACAAAAGAGAATTTAAAAAAAAATAGATTTACAGACTAATAAATACACAAATAATAAACAAAAGAGAATTTTTAAAAAATGATTTACAGATTAATAAATACACAAATAAATGAACAAAAGAGAATAAAAAAAAAAAAAGAAAAAAAAAAACATGAATTGATTTTACAGTTTAATAATACACAAATAAATGAACAAAAGAGAATCAAAAAAAAGAAAAAGAAAAAAAAAAACATGAATTGATTTACGGTTTAATAAATACACAAATAAATTCACAAAGAATGACAAACTTTCCTCTCGACATCCATGCAAAAATTTTTAACCAAAGGGATCTTATCCTTGGCCTCTTCTTGCAATTGCAACTAAGGAGATCCTCGTTGCCTGAGAGGATAAACAAGACGAAGTGGCAGTGTTGCAAGCCCTTCAAGTTGTTTATTACCTGTGCTAAGGAGGTTATGATTTTGGTAGCGATGGTTAGTTTGTTGGACAGATTTTTTACGATTTTTAAAAATTATTATTACGATTTTTTTTATTATCATTATTATTACCTGTGCCAAGGAGGTTATCATTTTAGCATTGGTTAGTTTGTTGGACAGATTTTTTACGATTTTATAAAATTATTATTACGATTTTTTTTATTATCATTATTATTACCTGTGCCAAGGAGGTTTATTTTTTTTTTTTTTTTTTGGTAGCGTTGGTTAGTTTGTTGGTTAGTCGGTTAGTAGGATAACTCAAAAAGTTATGGACAGATTTTTTTTTTTTTTTTTTTTATAGGTTATATTTTTGGTAGTGTTGGTTAGTTTGTTGGTTAGTCGGTTAGCAGGATAACTCAAACAGTTATGGACAGATTGTTTATTTTCTTATTTTTCATTATATTCTATTTCATTCATGTTTATTTATTTATTTATTTTTTTTTTTTTTCAGAGGTACAACCTGTGACTAGCGTTGATTTTGAAAGTCGACGAAAGAGACAGTAATAACAGCATGAAAAGCTTTTAAAAATAAATAAATAAAAAATAAAATAAAAAATAGAAAAATAATAATACCCGGAATTCTCGGTAAAATTGGATTTCTGGCCTGCTGGATGGACTGAAAGAAAATGGAAATAGTCTCTGGAAAGAAAACGGGAATAAGGGAGACTTAGCTAAATTATGGAATCGAGGTCAACTTTCTAAATCACTTATTCATTTTTTTCTGACTTTCTATTTTTATGATGATTAGTCCAAACTACATTTTAATTTAATATTTCAGCAGCGAATGATACCGACTCTACGCTAATGGCTTGTTAATTACATTTATATTTCAGCAGTAAAATTATGCATTCATATTTCATGTTTAGAATTCATATATAATTCATGGAATGCCATTATATTTAAGCCTCCATCTCTTGCCGGATCAAAGTCTCTGTATTTACTGTTACAACAAAAACAAACACTAAATCAAATTAGCATTGTAGATAGTATTCCAATGAGAGAAACCAAATATTTCTACAAAGTTAGTTTATAGTTTGTTGCCATTACATGTGAGCCAGGCCATAAAAAACCGATGGAGTCGCCATGGATACAAAGAAGACACACAACACTGTAAGACACACAACACTATACGACACAACACTATAAGACACACAACACTATAAGACAGCACTATAACTCACAGCACTGTAAGACACAACTCTACAAGACACACAGCACTATTGTATATAAGACACACAACACTATAGACACACACGCACTGTAAGACACACTATAAGACACACAACACTATAACTCACAGCACACACACTATAAGACACACAACACTATAGCACAAGACACACACTCACTATAAGACACAACACTGCACACACACTATAAGACAACAACACTAGCACACAACTCTACAAGACACACAGCACTATAAGACACAACACTGTAAGACACACACTATAAGACACTGTGAGACACATATAAGACACACAACACGAGACACAGAGACACTTTAAGACACACACACTATAAGACACAGGACACACAACACTATAAGACACAGACACACAACACTCACACACTATAAGACACACAACACTATAAGACACAACACTATAAGACACACAACACTATAAGACACACAACACTATAACTCACAGCACTGTAAGACACAACACTATAAGACACTATAAAACACACAACACTATATGAAATAATGCACAGAGCCACGACCAGGTTATTCGGGGAAAGGACGAGATTCGAAATGGATATCGAGGGATGTTATAAGAAAATGTTTTTCATAGAACCAAGAATTATCAATATTACAAATGACTCGAGCTCTGAATATGTCATATGTTCCGAAGATTTGTTATAGGAGTCATGTCACACTCTTTTTGTTTGTTTGTTTGTTTGTTTTTTTTTTCGTGTGGAGCAGATTTAAATAAAACAACGAAGGGAGAATAATTATACGGTGAAGGTGTTTTCAGTCAAATAAAAATTATGAAAAAGTCTTCGACATATTCGTGTATTTCTTATCCTTTCCTTCACCCGTTTTATTTGTAGCAAAAACATCCTTTCCAGATATCACTAAAACATCACGGAAATAATTAAATGCTTTATTGTGACTGCAGATGTCTGTATCTGAAACTCTTTTTGGGGGGAAATTAAAAAACGGACTTTCAGTTACATGGAGCAAACAAGATCATTATGCCATGCCCTCTGGTACGTTGGTATCCCCGCGAGTGAAAGGGAAGCGGAAAGTGCCAAGGTAACTGCCAAGGTCTATGTAATTACAGGTCTCGTCACTTCGGAGTTCTAAGCAGCTTTGGGTGATAAGGCCTATGACGTCACTTGGTGGCAGCTGAGGCAGGGGCGGAGGGGGGGGGGGGGAATTAGAGCACGGTAGGTGGGAGGGAAATTATAGAAAACGGTAGTAAATCAGCAGATACTTAAGTAATTTTAGATGTCGGCACGTTGAACGATTTGCATATTGGACAGATTTTACAGGCGATGATTATCAGCGATTGTTTGTAGGTCTATCTATCGAGACTTGTACTTACATAGACCTTGGGAACTGCCGGCAGCACCCAGGTCCTCGCCTTATTTTCCTACACGTGTACATAAACCACATTATTAGAAGATGCCTTTGTCATAGATACAGCATGAAACCCGTTATTAGAAAGCGACTTCGTAGAGAGATATAACTAAGAATCCAGTCTCTGATGATGGCTTAATGATGAATGTAACATGAACCCAAATGGCTTTCAACATATTTATCGTAAAGTGCAGAGTTAGATTGTAACACAAATCAGATTATTAGGGAAAAAAACAATAAAGATTGCTTTATGAACAGTCGTAAGATAACACCCAGCAGTAAAAGAAGGCTTTGTGACAGATACAACATAAACCCGACACGAGAATACTGGCAATCTGATACAGACAACATAAAACCTAGTATTAAGAGATGGATTCGTCAGTAATAATGTATTTATGCATTTATATCTGAGTAATTAAAATGATACTGATAATGATATCATTTCTCTTATTGATACACACATTAGTGTAAGCTTCCTGTTGCCAATAAGCTCTGAGAAATTAAAATACTCGTATTAGTTTGAATGCTAGAATCTATTGCAACCTGCAAAATGAAATATTGATAACGGCGAGAACGTAATACAAATTGCATTGTCGTAAATGATGTTAATAATCTAACCTTTTAAAGAAAATTCGAACGGTAATATTCGTACAACCTATGATATTTTAAGAGTAAAACCATTGTCATTATTCTGATACACACGTATATATTATCACGTATAAACAAAGATATCTATGTACCTTTAATTGCAGACATGTGAAAGAGCAGACGCCCATAGTAAGGCTCTTCCCCATTTACAACTACACGTTTCTAAATAAGAAAGTGAATCTGTAGTACACACTTTGCTGGCGGGCGCTCACTACCTTCACATGGTCTGCCTCATCCTTGGGAGAAGGTGACAAGGAACAGTATCCGTTCAGCCAAAGTAAACTCTGTGTATGTGTTGGGGCGAATGTAGTATTTCTGTGTGTGTGAGAGAGAGGGAAAGAGAAGGAGGGAGGGAGGGAGGGAGAGAGAGAGAGAGAGAGAGAGAGAGAGAGAGAGAGAGAGAGAGAGAGAGAGAGAGAGAGAGAGAGAGAGAGAGAGGAGAGAGAGAGAGAGAAGAGAGAGAGAGAAAGAGAAAGACAAGGAGAGAGAGAGTGAGAAGAGAGAACAAAAGAAAGACAACGGGAGAGAAAAAGAGAGAAGGTACGTATACATGCGTCGCGCGCGCGCATGTGTGTGCGTGTGCATGTAGGCAGACCAAACCTAATGAATTTGCACAGTTTTAGTTTTCTAACACGATTTATGATAAAGTATCTGCCACGGCATTATAGTGAAAATTTTAAAGCATCAGTTCGATATGGGATAAGAAAAAAGGGGAAATTCTAAACATTCATTTATGTATGTGTGTGTGTGTGTGTGTGTGTGTGTGTGTGTGTGTGTGTGTGTGTGTGTGTGTGTGTGTGTGTGTGTGTGTGTGTTGTGTGTGTGTGTGTGTGTGTGTGTGTGTGTGTGTCGTGTGTGTGTGTGTGTGTGTGTGTGTGGTGTTGTGTGTGTGTGTGTGTGTGTGTGTGTGTGTGTGTGTGTGTGTGTGTGTGTGTGTGTGTGTGTGTGTGTGTGTGTGTGTGTGTGTGTGTGTGTGTGTGTGTGCGCATATATGTACTGCATATATATGAAAGTATGTATATGTATCCTTTGTGATCTTAAAGATAATAGTATAAATAATTTTCTGTAATTCCTAAGGATTATAACAGATTACATTGTTTTTAATCGTTTCATGAATCGTACTCATTATGACAAATGTAGGAAAAATATGAATATCTTTTATTAATGACATACATCTTCGTTCATACTTTTTTTGGGCGCTCTTCTTGTTCCAAAGTTGTGATAAATTTACATGTGTCATTTTCTCTTATTCAACATTAGCTTTAACGTTGAAAATACTTTAAAAGAAGACAAAGCTGATTACACGGTAGACATTCCTAAATGCTTCTGAAATATAGTGACATTTTTATATTTCACAAAATTCAATCACAATGTTTCAATGTCAATAAGAAACATTATCAAGTCGTGACCGTGTTTTTGTGATTTATAGAAAATAACTTTTTGTTCTGTAGTTCGCCATTTTGAAGAGAAAATGGTATTGAAAGAGGATAT
>NW_020872962.1:430610-448110 GCF_003789085.1 Penaeus vannamei | reverse complement strand
TTGATGCCAACTTTCCTCCACAACACTTTAAATCATGGTCCACCAACAATACTTTAAATCATGACCTTCGATGCCAATGGTGCCACCTTCGATGCCAACTTTCCTCCACAACACTTTAAATCATGGTTCTGTGTGACCTTCGATGCCAACTTTCCTCCCCAATACTTTAAATCATGGTGCCGTGTGACCTTTGACGTCGAGCCCATATACCCGTTTTGACCATTAACCATTCAAGGAAGCCACAAACATCGCCTTATTAGCCATACCCGGAAGCTTCGGCCTCAAGCTTCACCGTATGTTTTGAAGATGCTGCTAATGGGCTCAGAGGTAGACGTAACAGTGTTTTTCTTAATAAAATGAATATTATTGTTATTACCATGGTTGTTTGTATTATCATTATCATTATTGTTTTGTTATTACCATGGATGTTCGTATTATCATTATTATTATTGTTGTTATTCTTGTTATGGTTATTATTTTTAGTATTATCATTATCGTTGTTATCATTATCATCATCACCATCATTATCATCATTATTAGTTGCAGCATTTGTTGTTGGTGTATATCATTATCAACATCATCTTTACTGATATTATCATCATCATTGTCACTGTAATTGTCATTGTATCGTCATCGTCATCGTCATCACTATCAGTATCTTTAGTAACAGTATCAGTATCATCATCTTCATCACCCACACCCTCATCATCATTATCATTATCGTCATTATCATTATCATTATCAATATATTTAGTATCAGTATCATCACCAATATCCACATCCTCATCATTATCATTATCATCATTATAATTATCGTCATTATCATTGTCATCATTATCATTATCAATATATTTAGTATCAGTATCATCACCAATATCCACATCCTCATCATTTCATTATCATTATAATTATCATTATCGTCATTATCATCGTGTATCAGTATCATCATTCTTTCATCATTGTCTCATCATTTTTTTTTTTTTTTTTTTTTTTGTCTTGAAATAAAGGATATCTTACAAGTGAAGATGGAAAGAAAATGTAGACATATGGCCCCAGTGTCAAAGTTCACTTTATTGCTTCTATTTCCGTTATGCGTGTCTGTATGTTTGCTTTTAAGTTTGTGAGGATAAAACCGAACATAAAAAAAAACTTTTAAAATAACGTGTTGTTTTTAAGTTCTGTGCAGTAGTTGTTAATTAACGATTTCATTATCTCCCACTGATATTGATAAAAGTTAAGGTGAAAGTAGCAAAGCAGAGGATGTTGAGGTGGATGTGTGGTGTCACGAGGAAGGATAAGATCAGGAATGACAACATCAGAGGCACAGTCAAGGTCGCAGAAGTGAGTGCAAAGATGCAAGAAAGAAGGATTAACTGGTACGGGCATGTCATCAGAAGTGAAGAAGACTATATTGGAAACCGAGTTATGGAAATACACGTGGATGGACGTAGAAGAAGAGGCAGACCCAAGTTAAGACGGAGGGACAGAAAGAAGATCTGGAAGACAAGGGACTCGGAAGGGAAGATGCAATGGACAGAGCAAGATGGAAGAGGCTAGCGAGGAACAGCGACCCCATATAGAAACGGGAATAAGCTGGAGGAAAAGAAAAGAAAGAAAAGATTGATAAAAGTTATATTATTGCGTGCCTATAAATGGTGAAGGGTTACATATATGGTTTAGGCTTCTTAAGGATTCGGTCCGTCGTGCAGCTGCTTCTAAGCTTCAAGGCTTCGTGGTTCGTTGAGTCGTGAGCTAGTGACGTCACCACTGTTCTGTCACGTGACCGCCAGTTTTACGCTGGGTGTGCTAGAAGTAAGCTGTTGTTGTTATCGTTGTTGCTCGGTTGCCGGTTTGTACTTTTTTGTTTTTCGGCTATATTCAGTTGAATTTAAGATTATTCGTGGTTAATCTTTCTGATTGAATTTCTTATTCTATATTATGTAATATATATCGTATATTCATCGTCATTATTTATGTGTCTTCGCCAGAAATATCTCCGATCAACGTGGATGAACTGTCTTATATATTTATTATATTTTTGTGAAATGATCTTATGAATTGGTGATATGTTTTTTTTTTTTTTCTATATAACAATAAATGTATATATATGGCTATATTTGATTAGTTACGTCCTCGATAAAAGAAATTATACAATCTACAAGAACCTTGTATTCACAGTGCCCCATATATGCAGTTCCACTAATGTAAGCATTGACCTCATTTAGCCCGGGCAATTAGAGCAGTCTATTAGATCTGCATGTGACAGGCAATTCATTACTGAAATACTAATTTCATGCTGATTTGTATATATACCTGTGATTAACTGCATGCTTAATTACACAGAAACCTGAGCAATATGAATATGAATTTAGGAAAAGTTTTTGGTGTATTTATTTTTTAGACTTGATATTTTGGAGGAAATTAAGGTCGAAAGCGAACATTAATGGTAATGATGGTTATAACAAAAATATGTTTTTTCCCCGACTTACAGTAATTGTCAACAAGGTAAACTTTTATCAAGAAAAAAAAACGCCGTGAGTTTAATTAGACTGACATTGTAAATTAGGTCCCTGGTCAACTCTAATTATTTTGTTATTTGTTTTATTATTATGACTGCATCAGTGTAGCCTCTGGAAAAATGATTCATGATATGCAGACTTTTCCGTCTTTCTCAAATCAAGATATAATGGATCGCGATAATTTTGATATCGATGGATTCCTCTCACTCAACCCCCCCCCCCCCATGGTAGGTCGCATTAGACAGCATAATGACTGATCCTGTGTGAATTATTCATATGATACCCCGCAATTTCTTTGGTACCTTTCCTGCCCTCCTCTGCCACCGGGTCCGAGCTTGGCGCTAATAATTTCTATATATTTGGATAGTTGAGAATAAGAGAAATCCATCGATAATTTCTATATATTTGGATAGTTGAGAATAAGAGAAATCCATCGATAATTTCTATATATTTGGATAGTTGAGAATAAGAGAAATCCATCGATAATTTCTATATATTTGGATAGTTGAGAATAAGAGAAAATCCATCGATAATTTCTATATATTGGATAGTAGAATAAGAGAAATCCATCGATAAATATATTTGGATTGAGAATAAGAGAAATCCATCGATAATTTCTATATATTTGGATAGTTGAGAATAAGAGAAATCCATCGATAATTTCTATATATTTGGATCCATTGATAGTTGAGATAAGAGAAAGATAATTTCTATAGGATTGAGAATAAGAGAAATCCATCGATAATTTCTATATATTTGATAGTTGAGAATAAGAGAAATCCATCGATAATTTCTATATATTTGGAATTTGAGAATAAGAGAAATCCATCGATAATTTCTATATATTTGGATAGTTGAGAATAAGAGAAATCCATCGATAATTTCTATATATTTGGATAGTTGAGAATAAGAGAAATCCATCGATAATTTCTATATATTTGGATAGTTGAGAATAGAGAATCCATCGATAATTTCTATATATTTGGATAGTTGAGAATAAGAGAAATCCATCGATAATTTCTATATATTTGGATAGTTGAGAATAGAGAAGATAATCCATGATAATTTCTATATATTTGGATAGTTGAGAATAAGAGAAATCCATCGATAATTTCGATAATTTCTATATATTTGGATAGTTGAGAATAAGAGAAATCCATCGATAATTTCTATATATTTGGATAATTGAGAATAAGAGAAATCCATCATAATTTCTATATATTTGCCATCGATAATTTCTATATATTTGGATAATTGAGAATAAGAGAAAGCCATCGTCTTTTCCACACTGTAATAACACGTGTTGTAAAGTAAGGTGAAAAAAAGTCATCGAAAGAATATGATTTTCATTCGTCAGGACAACACATTACACAATATCGTAGCATCTGCAGAGTCAATACAATATTTTCTTTTCCAACATATAACATTTGATCAATCCCATTTCAAAAAAAGTTACACGAATTTCTATGAAAACAAATCGTATAGCTTACAAAAGAAGGTTGAATATGACCGACATTTGACGACATATAAGACAAACTCAATAATTTAATACATAAAGTTTACCACGTGTCTTATGTGTACAGGATAATGTACACTTATTTCAACCAAAGTTAATCGAATTATTTCGTCCGATTCCATGATATTATTTGCTTAAATGACGTTGTAATTTCAAATTATTATACAATTTCCGATATAGTAGCATGGACACTATATACTCTAATCTTTTGTTTTCCTTTATAAGTATAACTGAAGTGGTGGATGTGTTGTAATTTTTTTTCCAATATATCTCTATCTGAAATGGGTGTGTGTCTTAAATCTTTTGCGCTCTTCTATATATCTCGCTGAAATAGGTGTATCTGAAGTGTTTTTTTGCTTTCCTATATATACTTAGCTGAATTTTTTTTCCCCTATATATCCCTGGCTGAAATGTATGTCTTAAATCTTTTGTTTTCCTCTGTATTTCTAGCTTAAATGTGTCTAAATCTTTTGTGTTCTTCTATATCCATAACTGAAATGGGTGTGTTTAAATCTTTTGCTTCCGTGTATATCCCTAGCTGAAATGTGTGCGTCTCAAATATTTTGTTTTCCTTCATATCTTTACCTGAAATGGGTGTGTCTTAAATATTTAATTTTCCTAAATATTCTGGGCTGAAATGGAGGTATATCTTAAATCTTTTGTTTTCCTCTATATCTTTCGTATCTCTAGCTAAATGGGTGTGTCTTAAATATTTAATTTTCCTTCATATCCCTAGCTGAAATGGTGGTGTGTATAGCTGAAATGGGTGTGTCTTAAATATTTAATTTTCCCAAATATCCTTGGCTGAAATGGAGGTGTGTCTTAAACGCTGTCAAATCCAGTATTTCATGAATGGTTTTCATTCAACAGGACCCAAGAGTCGCCTTCAGGGAATACGTCGTGCCAGTTTGAAGGACCTTCTTACTAGCCAGGCAGTACCTTAGGTAGGAGGAAAATTATGATATTATTTCTTTCGCAATTCAGGGTAATTATATATTTCGTTACTAGTAAATGGTCTTTTAATTATCTATTTTTTTTCTAACACGTTCGCATAGTGGGTCGCGGCGATTTCGGTATCGTGGGTTCCTCTCACTGTTTACATGTAGATGTGTAGGTTTTTATTGCAAGGAAACCTTCCCAACCTCCCATTAGCGACAAGATTGGCCCCGATAGCAGAGGAGGGCACGAAAGATACCAGTGAAATTGGGGGATAAAATATGAATAATCTACACAGAATCATTCACTATACTGTCTGGGACCCCCAACCCTATCCCCTGTCCAGGAAAATGAAGAATCCTGCACGTCTTAGGGGACACAGCTCCCTGTATATGACAATATAGTGTCTGATTCTGTGTAGATTATTCATATTTTACTCCGCAACTTCTCTGGTACCTTTTTGCCCACTCCTGCTATCGGGGAGTGTGGGGTTTGGGGAGTTGCGCGTAAACATTTCGATATATTTGGAAACTGCTGTAGAGTGTGAGAGAAATCCAGCGATACCAAAATAATCACGATCTGTTATGTGGAACGTTTAGGAAAAAATGCTGTTTTTTTTAACTGACTAAACCGTATCTGTGAATGGATATGAAGGAAGATGACTTAGTAAGAAAAGAAAGAGTTGAAGAGTCTCCCCTATTCTTGAAAAGAAAACGAATTTATTTTCATAGAAAATATTTTTAGGGTAGACTAATATTGTTTTACCTAATTATTTCAATTACACGTACACTTTCAAGCAGTTCTCTCTCTCTCTCTCTCTCTCTCTCTCTCTCTCTCTCTCTCTCTCTCTCTCTCTCTCTCTCTCTCTCTCTCTCTCGTACACTACATATCTATATCCATATCTATATCTATGTATCTATAAATATACATACCCATGTATGTATCTATATACCATCTATCATTATCCTCCATCCATCTATATAACCTAAAACGCATAAACCACAATCTCATAAGAAACAACCAAAAACCACACACACACACACCACACACACACACACACACACACACACACACACACACACACACACACACACACACACACACACACACACACACACACACACATACACACACACAAAGTACTCACTCTTGTTCCGTGTACGTGTCGACAGCCACAATGCTCTCTACGTTGAGGTGATTAGGCGAGAGAGGCAGCAGGTAATTCTTATGGAATACCACGTCGAATGGTACCTCGTCCATGGTAGTTCGTGAAGGTATGGTTAGGGTCGTCTTGTGGAGGTCGCCAGGGTGGAGAGAAGGCCAGCCGCTAAGGAGGAGAGAGAGAGAGAAAGAGAGAGGGAGGTGGTTTAGTAAAGGGATGGTGGTAGTGGTAGTAATACTAACAGCAGTCGTACTTGTAGTAGTAGTAGTAATAGTAATATTTTTTAGTAAATGTAATAGTAATAGTGGTAGTGGGGAGATAGTAGTAGTGTAGTAGTAGTAGCAGTCGTAGTAGTTAATATTAGTAGTGGTGGTGGTGGTGGTGTAGAGAAGGCCAGTCGCTAGAGAGAGAGAGAGAGGAGAGAGAGAGAGAGAGAGAGAGAGAGAGAGAGAGAGAGAGAGAGAGAGAGAGAGAGAGAGAGAGAGAGAGAGAGGTTTAGTAAAGGGGTGGTGGTAGTGGTAGTAATACTAACAGTAGTCGTACTTGTAGTAGTAGTAATATTTTTAGTAAAAGTAATAGTAATAGTGGTAATCGGGGAGATAGTAGTAGTAGTAGTAGTAATAGTGTGGTTGTTGTGGTGGTGGGGTGATGGTTGGTGTAGAGAAAGGCCAGTCGCTAGAAGAGAGAGAGAGAGAGAGAGAGAGAGAGAGAAGAGAGAGAGAGAGAGAGAGAGAGAGAGAGAGAGAGAGAGAGAGAGAGAGAGAGAGAGAGAGAGAGAGAGAGAGAGAGGTTGTTTAGTAAAGGGGTTGCTGGTACTGGTAGTAACAGTATTAGTATTAGTAGTAGTAGTAATAGTTATTAGTTTGGTAAGAGTAATAGTAATAGTGGTAGTAGGGGAGCACAAGAGATAATAGTAGTAGTAATAGTAATGATTTTGGTAATAGTAATAGTGGTAGTGGGGGAGGAGGTAGTAGCCGTAGTAGTAGTCGTAGAGGTGGTAGTGGGTTTTGAGAAATCCAAATGCTAGGGAGGAGAGAGAATGAGGTTTCGTAAAGCGATGCGAGAAGGGAAGCATGACTGCTATAGGATGTATGTAGTAATGTTGTTAATGCTATTACTGTTGGGAGTAGAAGTAGTAGGGGTGGTGGTAGTGATAGTAATAGTAGCAGTAGTAGCATCAGTAGTAGTAGTAGTAGCAATAGCAATAATAATATTAGTAAAGGTAATAGTAACAGTGTTAGTGATGGAGGTAGTAGTAGTAATAGTGCTAGTAGCAGTAGAAGTAGTAGTAGCAATAGTAATAGTAATATTAGTAGAAGTAATATCAATAGTGCTGGAAGTGGTAGCAGTACTACTAATAGTAGTAGTAGCAGTAGTAGAAAAGTAGTAGTAGTAGTAGTAGTGGTGGTGTTGGTAGTATTGGTGGTGCCAGTGATGATGGTGGTGGTGGTAGTGGTGGTGATAGTATCAGTAACAAGAGCAATACCAACAGTAGTAGTAATGGTAGCAGCAGTAGCCCCAGTAGTCATAGTAATAGTACTAGTATTAGCGGTGGTAATAATGTCATTATAAAAACATCAATACGAAGACAAATTCTAATTATTATTATCACTGATTATTTCTTCCATCTATTGAATCATTATTTCAGTCATCATTAGCATTTCCTATTGCTACATCACATAATCCTCATCATCATTATAACCAACCACAATCGCAAACACCAACGCCATAACAACACCACACAAACAGCCAAATTAAAACGCCGTTAAATCTCACCTGAACATAACGACCTCCTTCGTTTCTCGCCCAGGAAGCACAGTATGGAAAGTGAGTTCGCCGTGGTAGGTACTCTCGCCTTCTCCTATCGTTAAGTTGACTTCCACGTGGCGAGAGAAGAAGGGAGCCTCGCCCTAGTGTTTTTCGTGAAGGAATTAGATATACATAATTATAGATTTGGGGGGAGGGTATGTGATTGAAATCATCTGGAATATTGTGGTATTCAGTGAATGTTTCCTTTTTTATATTTGTTCAGGTAAATATAAAGTAGAAAATTATTTTGCTGAAACCTGTACTTTTATACGAATATTTATTAACAGTAAGAAACTTAGACTATATTTCCCAGAGCTGTTTCTTTTAATAAGATGGAAATAATAGATTTTGTTCTCATCATTGCAAAATTGATGTACATATTAGCTTTACAAAAACAAATCATATTCAATACTTTGTCCACTCTTAAAACTGACCCTGAATATACATATAGAACAAAACAACTATACAGTTTCCATAAACTTATCCTATACGAAATAAAGAATAACAAATATTCTTTCCAGTTACCAGTTCGGTATATTAGAGTCTTATAACATCCACGCTTGTATACGTTGCGTTCTGCTCATAGTTGAAAGCAGATGATGATCCACTGCACTGAGTGATATTATGAACGTACCTGCGTGTCTACGTAGAAGACACCCTTGGCATCGCGTGTGACGTTGTAACCCATAGCAGCTCGAGGTGTGTCGAAGCATTCCCCGACCTGTAAAATAGGGAAATGGATTAATAAGAAAAAAGAGAAAATCCCCCTCCTCCTTCTCCTCCTCCTTTCTCCTCCTCCTCTTCCCCCTCCTCCTTCTCCTCTCCTCTCTCCTTCTCCTCATCCTCCTCCTCCTCCTCATTCTCTCCTCTTCTCCTCCTCTTGCTCCTGCTCCTCTTCCCTCCTTCTCCTCCTCTCTCCTCCTCCTCCTCTCCTCCTCCTCCTTCCTCCTCCTCCTCCTCATTCTCCTCTCCTCCTCATCTCCTCTTTCCCCTCTCCTCCTCCTCCTTCTCCTCCTCTCCTCCTCCTCTCCTCCTCCTCCTCCTCTCTCCTCCTCCTCCTCTTCTCCTCCTCATTCTCCTCCTCTTGCTCCCTGCTCCTCTTCCCCTCCTCCTCCTTCCCCCACTATTCTCCTTATCGCTCTATTGCAGATAAATGGCATTAAGGTTACAATAACGTTAACTTCATTCTTTGTTTATGCAAATGTTAGACAATGTTGCGTAACCAAAGGATGATAATTATTTGAGAGAAAACCATAACTATCTTTTGTACATAAGTGATGGCAGATAGAATAGTGTTTGTGAACGAATATGAATATAGATTACATTTGCCTACGAATTCGCCTTTTGAGATTTAATAAACGCATCTCCACCCTCCCTATCCCCCCCCATCCACATCGTCCAAGTAAGTATTTGATATCAACTCGCCAATTCAATCCCTCCCTACCCCCTCCCTCCTCCTTCATCCCTCCTCCTCCCTCTCCTCCCCTCCTACCTCCTCCCTCTTTACCCTCCCCTCCTCCCTCCTCGCTCTCCCTCTTCCCCTCCTACCTCTCCCCACCCTCCCTCTCTTACCCTCCACTCCCCCTCCCTCTCCTCGCTCCCCCTCTACCCTCCTACCCTCTCACCCACCTCCCTCTCTTCCCTCCCCCCCCCTCCCTCCCTCCTCGCTCCCCTCTTACCCTCTACGCCCCTCCCATCCCTCTCTCGCTCCCCACCCTCCTTCTCTTACCCTCCTACCTCCCCTCCCATTCCTCCCCCCTCTAAGCTCCTACACTCTACACCCCGGTTCCTCCTACCTCGAATTTCTCGTAGTCCGAGCACTGGAATCCGAGTGTGGGTTCCGAGGCGAGGATGGACTCCAGGAAGTACTCGTGGGCGCGGCCGTGGCTACAGGCGTCGATGTCTCCCGGGGCTGCGGTCGTGCGAAAGGGGAATCGGGTGACAAGGATACCTAACACTTGTACGAAATACGAAGAACACGATGCGAAAGACGACAAGGATACCTAACACATATACGAAATACGAAGAACAGGATGCGAAAGACGAAGCAAAAGAATCTTAACACGGAATGAAGTACGAGATAAGGGAATACGAGGAGAGGAATGGAATCTGATGCTATGATATAAAGAGCTAAACAGTAGGATACCTGACACTTATACGAAATACGAAGAACAGGATGCGAAAGACGAAGCAACAGAATCTTAACACCAAATGAAGTACGAGATAAGGGAATGTGAGGAGAGGAATGGAATCTGACACTCTATGAAGTAAAGTTAGAGCTAAACAGTAGCAAATGAAGTACGAGATAAGGAAATGCGGAAAGAGTAATGGAATCTGACACTATGAAATATAGAGCTAAACAGTAATAGAATCTAACGTGTGAACTATATGTCAAGAGAACGTATAAAAGAATATGGTGGACGCATACTTATATATGTTACATGGAATATGTGAAACTAGGGATTACACATAAATCCTGAAATGGTCAGGGATTTCATGTAATCTGTGTGATAAATGTTGGTTTTTCATATATCTCATTGTTTCCTGCAGATATATTTTTACCATTTAGAGGTCAATGCACCATTAATAGACCATACAAACTGATCTATGGGAATCATATTTTATATTTATTTATTTTGTTATAATTGATTTATTGTATTTGTTCATTTTGAGATATCACCTAATAACTGTATTTGCCTATGATCGCAACGACTACTTTCAGGGTTTACGTGTAATCCCTAATTTCACGTATTCCTTGTAACATATATAAAGCCTATGTATAGTTACGTAGTTAGACAGACAAACAGACACACAGATAAACTCATTATTTAACTAAGAAATGAACTGACAGGCAGCCAAACGGGTAAAAATAGGAATACACTTGCCCAAGTCCAAACCCTTCCTTCCACTAGACTCAAAACCCAACTCCACCAACACAATAAAAGTTGTAGTAGTAGTGGCAGTGGTAGTAGTAGTTGTAGTAGATGGAAAAAGAGAAGGAGAAAGCGGTGGAGGATAAGAAGGAGGTGGTGGAAGAAGAGAAGGAGAAAAGAGGAGAGAAGGGGTGGAAGAAGAGAAGGGAGGGAAGGGTACGGAGGAGATGAAAGAGAGGAGGGGAGGGGAAGGAGAGGAGACGAAGGAGGTGGAAGAGGTGGAAGAGGAGGAGGAGGAAGAAGAAGAGAAAAAGACCATCGATATGATACTAATTAACCTACACAGCGTTATGATCTCGACGATGCTATCCCAGATGAACGGCGGGCAGCCATACTGAGAGCTGCCGCCGTTCACGTAGAAGTCGAGGTGTCCTACGGGGTCGTTGTAGCCGAAGTGTCCCGTTAAGAGGTACCCGGCGTTGGTGTGGATGGCGTCGACGAGGTCCGCGTCGGAAGCGTCAAGCCGACTCTCCGGGTTGCCGTCTTCGAACAGCGGGCCCGCGGGGTCGAGACCTGGGGTGGTGCTGGGGATAAGGCTGGGTTCCTTTTTTTTTTCTTCTTCTTTTTATTATTATTTTGGGACTCTATCTCTATCTCCCTTTCTCTCTCTATTTCTCTCTCTCTCTCTCTCTCTCTCTCTCTCTCTCTCTCTCTCTCTCTCTCTCTCTCTCTTTCTCTCTCTTTCTCTCTCTCTCCCTCTCTCTCTCTCTCTCTCCCCTTTTTCTCTTTCTCCCTCTTCCTTTTTCTCTCTCTCTCTCTCTCTCTTCTCTCTCTTCTCTCTCTCTCTCTCTCTCTCTCTCTCTCTCTCTCTCTCTCTCTCTTTCTCTCTCTCTCTCTCCTTCTCTCTCTCTTCTCTCTCTCTCTCTCTCTCTTCTCTCTCTCTCTCTCTCTCCTCTCTCTCTCTAGTAGTAGTAGTAGCAGTGGTAGTAGTATTAGTAGCAGTAGTTGAAGTAGTGGTAGTAGTAGTAGTAGTGGTAGTAGAAGTAGAAGTAGTGGTAGTAATAGAAGTAGAAGTAGTAGTACTGGTAGTAGTGGCAGTGCTAGTAGAAGTAGTAGTAGTGGTAGTAATTATGTATTATATTATAGTGGTATATATATATAATTATGTATTATTATATAATTATAATTATAGTGGTAGTAATGGTAGCAGATTGGCATACCTGTAATCCTGGCCACTCCCGGGTACTTGTGCCCAGCGACGCCCGACACCTGAGCGCCCAAACTGAAGCCTACGAGGTGGACTCTACTGCCGTTGAATCCCTCGGTGTTGTTCTGCAAGGAGAGATTTATGTCCTTTGTTGTTCTTTCAGGTGAGGTGAACATTCTAGGAGCTATAGGGAATCTTCCAGAAGCTTTCGGTGTTGTTCGCTTGGTAATTATTCGAAAAAGGAAAGTTTCTAGAAGCTTTCGTCAGTGTTCTACGGGGAATTGTTCTGTAAGGAATGTTCTAAAAGCTTTCGTTAGTGTTCTACGGGGAATTGTTCTGTAAGGAATGTTCTAGAAGATATTGTTCTATAAGGAAAGGTAAATGTTCTAAAAGATTTTGATGTTATATAATGAAAGGTGAATGTTCTAGCAGGTTTTGGTGTTATATAAGGAAAGGTGAATATTCTAGAAGCTTTTGTTTTGGTTCTATAAGGAATTTTCAAAAAGCTTTTGCAACTGTTCTATAAGGAAATGCGAGTTATAGAAGCCTTCCATTTTGTTATATAAGCGAAAGCTAAGGATCTTCCAGCTCGACTTCAATACCAGATCGTCTTTTTAACATGAACGGCAAAACCACTTACGTTACTTCCATTATTTATATATATATATAATATATATATATATATATATATATATATATATATATATATATATATATATATATATATTAATAGAAAGAGAAAGCTACATATCTTTTTAGATTCTCTTTTAGACTCTCTACACCTTTTTTTCTTGAGTGTTTTTTAGACTCTCTCTCTCTTTCTCTCTCTCTCTCGACCTTGAATTCATTACGAGTGTCATTCAAATCCCCTTTTTAAGAACCGAAGGAAAAGAAACACTATCAGAATCACGTCTAAGTTAAGGGCCATCAGGAACTAGGGTCGGATATAAGCCGATTTGACCGATTTGATCAAATTGGGCCCTGCACGTGAAGGGTCCCCGGAACCTTTTTTTTTTTTTTTTATCAGTCTAGATATGTGTATCAACCGGGAGAAGACAGCTAAGTGTATATCTATCGATATGTAGACAGATATGCCTTTATTTCTGCGTTTGTATTTATGAAAATTCATTGGGTCGGGTCTGGCACATTTTTAACAAACCGGCCGTGTGTGTGTATATATATATATATATATATATATATATATATATATATATATATATATATATATATATATATATATCAGGGAAAGAAGTTTTTCAAAGCTGAAACTTATTAAAACATACTTGAGGCCTACGGTCTCACAAGAGAGGCTTAATAATTTGGTAATACTCTCAATAGAAAACGACCGAGAATAAAGCCATTGACTTTGAAAATATTTTGCAAGATTTTGCAAATAAAAAAAAACTAGAAAAGTTTTGCAAAAAGAAAGTATGCAATTGCCTTTCTTTATATTCAAAGTAAAACATTAAAACTTTTCATACTGCTTTTCAAAAAAAAAATATCATACCAAGTATTTAATGAGTATTCGCCTTTTGTTTGTTTGTTTGTTTGTATGTGCTTTTTTATATAAAATATAAACAGCCATAACATTTACGATGTAGAACAGGGTCCCCACCACCAGGTTTCTAACTGGGTCCCGCAATGCCCAGCACCGACCCCCATCACCACCAACAAAGACAAGCGTAATGACCGGATCCACCGAATACCGAGAACCTCATTAGCCGAACCCAAGGACGAGAGCTAAGATTACTCACTTCCAAGAACTCCAGCAGATCAGCCAAAGCGATACCCACGTAAAAGGTATTCCTGGCCGCTATGTCGTACCTGAGGCCATTAGCCAACTCTTGCCACTGGGTGAGGATGACGTTCGTGTCTGTCTGTTGTGAAGAAAAAAAGGTAAACAGAAAGTGTAAGGTTAGGTATGGGTGTAGTAGAGCAGGGGGAGGGGGAGGTGGAAGAGGAGAAGGAGAAGTAGGTGGAGGAGAAGGAGGAGGAGGTGGAAGAAGAGAAGGAGAAAGAGGTGGAAGAAGAGGAGGAGAAGGAGGAGGTGGAAGGAGAGAAGGAGAAAAAGGTGGAGGAGGAGAAGGAGTAGATGGAAGAAGAGAAGGAGAAAGAGGTGGATGAGGAGAAGGAGGAGGTGGAAAAAGAGAAGGAGAAAGAGGTGGCGGAGAAGAAGGAGGTGGAAGAAAAGAATGAGAAAGAGGTGAAAAGGTAAGACGGAGTAGGTGGAAGAGGAGGAAGAAGACGGGAAAAAGGCCATTAATATGATGCCAAGTTTAGGGAAACAAAGACATAATAGAAGAAAAAAAAATTTGACTGAAAAAGTGCACACACTTCACTCCAACTACAAAACAATAAACAAAATCCTTTTGGTTTCCATTCAATTACTTCCATTGTAAAAAAAAAAAAAAAGATTATATTAATAGAAAGAGAAAGCTACATATCTTTCTAGATTTTTAAGACTCTCTATACCTTTCTTTCTTGATTGTTTTTTTAGACTCTCTATCTCTCTCTCTATCCATTTATCTATCTCCCTCTTTCTCTCCCTCATCCTCTTCCTTTCCCTCATCCTCTTTCTCTCCCTCATCCTCTTCTCCCTCTCTCTCTCTCCTCTTCCTTTCCTCTCCTCTTTTCTCCCTCTCCTCTTCCTTTCCCTCATCCTTTTCTCTCCCTCATCCTCCCTCCCCTTTCCCTCCTTCTCTTCCTCTCCCCCCCCTTCCCTCCTCCCTCTCTTTCCTCCCTCTTCCTCCTTCTCTTCCCCCTTCCCTCCCTCTCACCCTCTTCTCCTTCCATTTCTTCATTCCCCATTTCTTCCATTTCCTTCCATTCTTCCAATTCCCTCTCCATTTCTTCCATTTCCCCATTTCTTCCATTTCTCATTTCTTCCATTTCCCTCTCCATTTCTTCCATTTCCCTCTCCATTTCTTCCATTTTCCATTTCTCTCCATTTCCCATTTCTCCATTTCTTCCATTTCTCTCTCCATTTCCATTTCTTCCATTTCCTCTCCATTTCTTCCATTTCCCTCTCCGTTTCTTCCATTTCCCTCTCCATTTCTTCCATTTCCTCTCCATCTTTTTCATTTTCCCATTTCCCTCTCCATTTCTTCCATTTCTCTCTCCATTTCTTCCATTTCCCTCTCCATTTCTTCCATTTCCCCCCTCCATTTCTTCCATTTCTTCCATTTCCCTCTCCATTTCTTCCATTTCCCTCTCCATTTCTTCCATTTCCCTCTCCATTTCTTCCATTTCCATTTCCCTCTCCATTTCCACCTCCCTCTACAACGTACCTTATCCAGGAGAGCGTTTTTCGTTGCATTCATCCACTCGGAATCGTCAGCTGTTTCCGAGAATCCGTGAGTGACGACGACCAGAGGCAGATGACCTTTGAACTTTGAACCTTCGAGCAAGGTCAAGTTGCCGGTAATGAGACGGTCGGGGTCATTGCGAGATTCTCTGCGATTTTGGAGAGAAAGATGAGATAATGAAGGGAGTGGATGGGTTGATGAATTTAGGAAATACGAAGAAAAGATGATAATATATTGATGAATTTATAGACAAATGAATTGGCTGATAAATGTATGAATAAAGAGATTGATTGATAAATGTATGGATAAATGAATTAATTGATAAATGTATGAAACATAAAGAAAAATAACTGTAAAAGACATGAAAATAAATAAATTCACAAAATAGAAAAATAGATTAATCAATAGATCAATTAATCACCTAATGGATTTATTAATAGGTTTATAAAAGACTCATAAGTCATTTGATCAATAAACTGGTCTCGTTAATAGAGGTTAGTAAATGAATAAGTTGAATAAACAAATATATTGTTCAATAAATTGTTTTTTTTTTTTAGCTGGGGACAGTGAATGAACTATTGAACAAGTAAATATCTTAATTAATTGGTCTCTTTGGATGAGGACAGTAAATTAATAAATGAATGGATAGATAATTGCATAGCATCCTTCGCTGAAGATACAGGGAATAAGTGAATAGATCAATGCGTAACAGAAGATACAATACATAATATAAACATGGAAGGAATGGACAATTGGATAATTCCTTTTACTGAGGATACGTTAAACAGATGAAACAGGAATAGATTAATAGATAGCGAGAGAGAGAGAGAGAGAGAGAGAGAGAGAGAGAGAGAGAGAGAGAGAAGAGAGAGAGAGAGAGAGAGAGAGAGAGAGAGAGAGAGAGAGAGAGAGAAAGAGTTTAAAGCCAAATTGATACTTTTTCGTTTAACAACATGCCCAGCTATTCCCTTTTCCTTCTTTATCTTTTTTAATGATGGCAGAAGCGAGGCTTTTCCGAGTCAAGACTGAGATAATATTTAAGTCCCTATTTTATTCCTTTTTCTGTGGATTTAAGATTAAAGACAAAACCAATAATAAAAGGAATCACTACGGTTTATTGATGTCCTTCTTGATTTATCTCCAAACATACGCTGTTGTGTTTGTGTTCATTTTTTCTATATTTAATCACATATCCGATTAACGAAAAATATGTATGTGGGTCTTATTAACCACTTCAAACCAAATAAGGTATGTAGGAACGCACTGGAAAAAGATTAATGATTATTAAACACGCCAAATTATACTTACAACTTAAGGTCTCCTTTTACTAAAACTCTTTTTTTTTCTTTCTTTCTTTTTCTTTTATTCGGGTTCATTAAAAGGTCGTCGCCTTCTTAATAATAACAAAAGTTACCATCTCTCAGTACTAATTCTGAGACCTACAACCTCTATGATATACATAATGCCAGACCTGTCTTCACCCTCTAATAGTTCAATCCTTTGGCAAATTGCTGTCGTTTATCTGCCAATTAAGAGATAATTTGCCTGTCGTCTAATCAGAAACCTACACCACTTTAGTCATTACAAATTGCGTCTCTTTAAATATAATTACGGGATTATCGTACGTACAGGAAGCAATTTGTGCAGCTTTCTTGTGGCTTACCTGGTGTAGAGTCTGAATTCGATATCATCCAGAGTTGGGCGACTAAAACTCTTGGAAGGAAAATTCTCATGTAATGACCTCTGAGGGACGGATCGATGACCATAGAAGGACTGTGGGGCAGCACTCGACGCCGCCACAAGACACATCAATACTGAGGGAGAAGATTTTGAACCAGTGAGGATATTTGTTGAAGATGTTTATCCTGTTGACGATTACAAATTTTGTCTAATATATTTGAGTTTGTCCTGATTACTCGTTTTCTATGGTTAAGTTTAATGTAAACATAGAAAATGTTATGGCTAACTATGATAAATAGCAAAAACTATCGAATATGCCCGATTGGATATACACAAAAAGTATTCATGTACATTCGATTAAAAATGCATCCACTTCTTAAACACTAATTAAAAGTGATGGCTTAATCTAACTTTCTGACAAGAGCAAGACCAAATGCGCGCACACGAACACACTTATATATATATATATATAATATATATATATATATATATA
>NW_020872962.1:413651-423651 GCF_003789085.1 Penaeus vannamei | reverse complement strand
AAAGGTGATTTTTATTTATTTATTTTTTTTTTTTTTATTCGTTTTTAAATTCTTGACGTCGGTCTTTAGTAACTTTTTTGCTATCTTATTCTTATGTTTTTTGAAGACATCGTTCAATTTCTTAGATGTAGATGTTTTTTTTTTTTTTTTTATCTTTTTCTTATATTTTTTTGGACATCGTTCAATTTCTTAGATGTAGATGATTTCTTTCTTCTTTGTTATCTTTTTCTTATAATTTTTTTTTTGGACATCATTCAATTTCTTAGATGTAGATGTTTTTTTGTTTGTTTTTTTTTTTGTTCCAGGGATCTTCAGAATATCAAGTTAGTAATTGCTAAGTAACATAAATTAGAGTCTGGACTAGCGGGCAAATGAAAGTTTGTTTGTTTGTTTTTTTCTAAAGATTCTTGTATTTTTTGTGGCACCGTCGCTGTAGTTTTGTAATTGTGCATGGTTATATAACTAGCTGTATTCTGTATGGTGTTCTGATAACGACGTGGATTCTTTGTGGGATTTTATTTTATGTATTATGTATTATTTTATGTATTATGTAACGGCTGTTACGTATGCCTTTGTGGCAAATAGATCGTACAGAAATTACAGAAAAAGTAATGAATGAAAGAACTTTTTAAGGCTTTTGTCCTGTCATGATGTAAAGTGATCCCTGATATAAAGGTTTCCAGTTATCCCCTTGAAACATTCCTTGTCAGTCAGGTAATCTAAATACGTATTATACTTGGGGTTAATAAGGAAAGCTCATGCGGTGCGCCGTGAACCGTGGGAGCATTTTGTGAGCGAATGGAAGAGACTTTCACCTCTAATGCCCCTTCTCATAGACTTTTCTTCCCCCTCAAGGCTCCTACCGATTGGTACGCTGACTGGTACGATGGGCAGGAGAAGGAGGAGACTCAGAAACTTGGGATTGTGATTGTGTCAAGAGTAAATATTTCTTTCATCTACTCGCTCCTGTCTTTTATCTTGAAATATGTACACTCTAGTCCTTTCTAATGGTAAGGGAAGTGCTCCTTTCGCTTGATATGTACCAGAAAATACTAGAAAGACCTCCCCCCATTTAGAACAAAAGTGAACGAACATATTCTGAAATACCACCGACATCAGGTATTTAAACATCAAGCCAAGTACGATATTTCAATCAATTTATGATATTAATATTCTGTCTCATATTGATTCACAAGCACTGCATATTATCCGTGTCCATAACACCTTATTGCATAATGTAAACGCCACATGTGATACTCATTGTAATTAAAGGAATAAAGTGTTTGAGGTTCATGTAGATGTGGGTTTCTAGTTTCTGTCAGTTTTATGAATAGGATATTTTCAAGCACTGTAATTTTATCCAGCTTGCTTAACCTCCGTTTTCTATAAATCATTAATATCGGAATTGAAGAAACTTTTTATTTTTATTTCAAAGCATTTATCCCAGTACTTCTTGATATTTGGATATTTCAAGATTAATGTTACTAGATCTATCCCTAAATTACTTTCATAACTTTATTAACATTCAGTGTTTTAATAAATACATCGTTAGGGAAACACATTTAGATAGGGTATCACATTTTGACGACATTTAATAGTTGTAAATTAATTTATTAGTTTGTTTATGCTGATGATCAAAAAATAATATTTTAAATTCTAATTTTTTAGACATACAGGCTGAGACAGAATATATATATGATAGATATATGTATATTATATATATATATATATATATATATAATATATATATATATATATATATATATAAATATAATTTTATATATAATATATATACATATATATATATATATATATATATATAATATATATGTGTGTGTCGTGTGTGTGTGTGTGTGTGTGTGTGTGTGTGTGGTGTGTGTGTGTGTGTGTGTGTTGTGTGTGTGTGTGTGTGTGTGTGTGTGTGTGTGTGTGTTATGTGCGTGTGTGAGTGTGTGTGTGTGTATATGTGTATAATATATAAGATACTAAGTATGAGGGTATATGTATATATATATATATATATTATTTATAAGATATAATACAGTATAACTATATATATATAGGGTATATAAAACTATGTAATAATAGAGTTAAGGTAAATATATACTTATGATATATAATAAATATATAATTGTAATATATGTGTGTGTGAGTGTGTGTGTGTGTGTGAGTGGTGTGGTGTTTGTGATTTTGTTGTATGTAGTGCGTGAATTATTTGTGAGGAGTCTGTTGAGTATAGATGATAAGGATATATGTATATATATAGGTTTATATGTATATATATATATAATATGCTATAAATATAAATAGTATGTGGTGTGTGTGTGAGGAAAAAGAAAAATTTAGCCCGATGTGTTGTGGTAGTGTGTCGTGGTACGTTGTGGTGTGTGGTGTGTGTGTTGTGTGTGTGTGTTGTAGTGCGTGTGTTTGATGTGTGGTGTCTAGTAGTGTGTGTGTTTTAAAGTTATAATGAAATACTATGTAAGTGGAAGATGAAAAACTAAAAAATAATGCTGTGTGTTGGGTGTTCTTGTAAATAACATTGTGTCTGTTGTGTAGATATATAGTTATAGTATATATAATATATACTATATATATATATATATCAAATTATGTTATGTGTAATGTGTCAGAACTGCTGGTGTGTTGGTGGTGTGTGTTGTGACACAGACTGATCAGCCTCAACGTGTGTGTGGTGTGTTGTGTGTGTGTGTTGTGTGTGTATGTGTGCGTGTGTGTGTTGTGTTGTGTTTTGTGGCTGAGTGTGTGTTGTGATGGTGGTGTTGTGTGGGTTCTGTGTATGTGTGTGTGTGCGCCGTTGCGTGCGGATCACTAATAATATCATATATATAATATATATCATATATATATATTATATTATTAATATGAAATATTATGTATATTATAATGATACGAAGATATATACAGAAGCTTGAGGTGCTGGAGTACTAAGCGTTCACTTAGCAATATAGATGAGTATAGGTATGAGTATTAGCATCAGTAATATATATATTGACACACACGCACGCGCGCCACCAACACATACACCAGTACACGCAACACGCCCCACCGCGCACACACACCACCACCACCCAATATTATATTATATAAATATGTACAAGTATATAATAATTATTGAGTTAAATAATAGTAAGTAATATAATATACTATTATATATAATATATGGAAAAAGTACCCCATTATATATAACTTCATAAGCTCAATCTGAATCTAAAATGAAAAATAATATCATCTATCGAAAAAAAATTATCTTCTATTATTAAGATCCATTTCACTCACGCAGGGATGGGCATCCATAAGTTCTTTTATCTCGACCATTTGGGGGAAAAGTCCAGAGAACCTTCTGGAACAATATCCCGCATTCAATAGAGGTACTAATCCGCTAACGATGTAATCTTGCCTCCCACCGACACCCACACATACACACAATATTACAACAGGACAAAGAGAAAGAGAGAAAGAGACCACATAATAAGAGAGAGAGAAAGAGGAAAGAAGAGACGAGAGAGAGAAGAGAGACGGAGAGAGAGATAGAAGGATGAGAGAGGAGAGTAGAGAAGATAGAGAGAATAAAAAAGAGAGAATAATGAAGATAGAAAAGAGAAGAGAGAGAGAGAGGATTATGAGAAGAGAGAGAGGAGAGAGAGACGAGAGAAGAGAGAGTACGAAGAGAGGAGAGAAATTAAAGAGATGAGAACATAGAGAGACGAGATGAGGAGAGATAGAGTAAGAGATTAGCAGAGGAGAGGGGGGGAAAGAGGGTGAGGAGAGAAATGAGAGAGAGAGAAACGATGCGATCCGAGAGACGAGCAATTGTAATATTAAGGTAGATGTATTGAATAGCTGATACATATAAACATTAACAGCAGAATCATAAACATGTAACATTAAACCATGCTAACCACCTCAAAATCTAGGTTTAATTTGTGCTGACAACAAGAAAGATTTAATTTTCTTTAAACAGAAGAAATAAGTAAGACGAGAAACAGGAAATTAATTAGCTAACAAAATAATATAGAGCCACTGTAAACGTACTTCGGCATTCAAGCTGGAATTATACAAACATAGTACTCCAACATTTTCCCAAACTCAAATATTAAGTTGGAGTCCATTATAGGAAAATGACTATAATAGAAATAATAAGTTTGGGTAGAATAAATGAAATATATTATCGGTGTATATGCGAGGGATATGTTAGCATTATAATGACATTACTATTTATCTTCTTGTCTATCATATGAAAGATGCCGGTGATCCCTGAGTATATCTTTGGACTCTTAAAGACTGATTAGGGTATAATTATGAATATAGTATGTATAGTTCATTATATATATATAAAGTTAATATATATGTGGTGGAGATCAAGTGAAATCTGTGTTTTTTAGAAGAAAAGGGAGATAGGAGAAAGGGGATGTTGTTGTGTGTGTGTGTGTAGATGTGGTGTCTGTTGTATGTGGTTAATGATCTTGTGTAGTGTGTGTGTGCTACGTTGTGTGCCGTGTATTATACATACATACTAATACATTCTTATATATGTATATCTATATTCATTTACATACATGTCATTACACACCACACACACAGCCATACTACATACACCACCACACACATAGCCACCACCCAATCAGGCAACACCACACACACAGTACAGTATATATATATATATTATATTATATATATATATATACTATATATACTATACATATCGGTAATATATATATGTATATATAATATACATATATATGTATATAATATAACATATTATATAATTATATATATATACCATTTTATATAGAGTAACTATAATAAAATAGTAACTGACTCATATATATATGTAGATTAGTATCAAGTAGTATAGTGTGTAGTAATATACATATGTACTATATAACCTATATATAAATATTTAGACAATAAATCTTTCCGTTCTGAACATGTTTTATTATAGTAGAATGACAGTACTACTATATTATATATATGTGTGTGTTACTATAAAATAATATCACTCATATACAACTATACTATAGTTATACATTCAGTACATAATAATATATTATAAATATATATATATATAATATATATACAATTGTTATAATATATATATACAATATATAATACTATACCTATATATATAATTACATACATATAACTATATATCATAGTACATACATCATATATCTATAGTACATATCATATAATATATTGTGTGTGTGGTGTGTGTTGTGTATGTTGTTTGTATCTGTGTGTTTGGTGTGTATGTGTGTCTGTGTGTGTTTTATACATATATACATTTCTTATATATGTATATCTACCTATCATTCATTACTCATACACACACCACACACACACACACACAACACACAACACATCACAACACAACACACCACACACCAACACACACACATTATATATATATATATACAATATACAATATATATATTTAGACATTGATAAATATATATGTGTAATATGATAATAGTAGTATACATATATACTACAGTCCAAATTATTATATATAATAATAGTATAATATTATATATATATAAATATATATATATATTTATAAGGTAATATATACAATTATATATATACTATATATATATATATATGATATATATAGTATATATAAATAGAATATAATATATGTATACTTCTATAACATATGTATATAAATAATAATAATAATGTATTATTATATATATGTGATTTAATATATATGTATATATATACATATGCCATATATATAGTACTTATTACCTATATATATAATTAAACATAGTATAAGTATAGTATATATATAGAATATATATAATATACACACACACATTATATACAATAATATAACATAATATATATAATCAATATATATATGATACCACCAGTATATATATACATATATATATACACTGTATATATATATAACATTAGAGAAGTAATAGATAAGAAAATATATGTATAGTATATATAGATAAATATAGTAGAATAGACGAGGATAATATAAGGTATACAATACAACAGGGTGAGAATATATATAGTATATAGCGTATAGTATATATAATACACATATATATAGTATATCCCATATATATACATAATGTATATATATATGTAATATAAATATATATATATATATAATATATAATATTAATATATATATATATATATATATACATATATATTATATATAATAAATATATAATAATATAATCTATGTTATATAATACATAATATATGATATAATTATACATACATAATATTATATAATATACATATATATACAAATACTTATACATATAGTTATATATATATATTACATATATATAAAATATAATATATAATATATATAGTATATATACATTAGATACGTACACATATGTGTATACATCTATTCAATCTATCTATCTATCTATATTCATACGCATATGATATTATACATAGAATATATACATATACATATACTATACTATAAATATAATAGATTATATGATATAATTAAATATATGCAATATGTAATCACAGCCTCTACCTTATTCTCTCCTTACTCTCTCTCTCTCTCTCTCTCTCTCTCTCTTCTCTCTCTCTCTCTCTCTCTCTCTATATATATCATCTATAATACCTATATATATCATATATATATATATATATATATATAATATATATATGTATACTATCATAATATATTACTAATATAATATATATATATATATCACTATATTATATATATATATATATATATATATAACATATATAATAATATTATATATATATATATATATATATATTATATAATATATATATATATATATATATATATAAATATATATATTATATATATATATATATATATATAGTATATATTGTATATATATATATATATATATATATATATATATATATATATATATATATATATATACTATATATGTATATAAATATATATACATAAATATAATTATATATTATATATATATATATAAATAATATATATATATATTAATACTATATATATATATATATAATATTTGTATATAGTATATATATATATATATGTATATATTATTATATATAGTATATAATATACATAATATTATATATACATATATATATATATATTATTATATATTAATAATATATTATATATAATATTATATATATAATAATATATATATATATATATATATGAATATACTAAATATATATATTATATATATATATATTATATATTATTAAATTATGTATATATAATATGTATGGTATGTATATATATTATATAATATATATATGATATATATATATAATGTGTGGCAGTTTGTGGTGTTTATAATAATTATATAATATATATATATATGAGTGTGATTGTATTGATATATATATAACAAATTATTTACATATAATGCATATGTATATATAGTATATATGCTGTAATATGTACTATCTAAGCAATTAACAAATAGTGACCTTATATATAAACATATATTATAGTATTTGTGAGTAGGTATTTAGTGTATAAACCTATATATATATTAATATATATTACTATATAATACAATATATATTAATATATATATACATACACACACACCACACACACACACACAACACACACACACACACACACACAACACCTATCTACATAATATTATATATATATATAGTGAGTAGTAGGTAGGTGAGTTATATATATATATATATATATATATATATATATATACCACACACCACACACACACACACACACACACACCATGTACATATTATATATATATATATAATATATAATAGTATATATATGTGTGTGTGTGTGTGGATGGGTGTGTGTGGCTGTTGTGTGTGTGTGTGTGTGTGTGTGTGTTTTGTGTGGGTGTGTGTGTGTGTGGTGGGTTTATTCTGGATGGTCTGGGGTGTGTGTTGGTTGTCATATGTATTGATAGACTTGCTTGTATGTGAATATATATATCTATATATTATTATATATCTTCGGTTATATAGTATAATAGTAGTAGGGATAGTAGTAGTAATATATTTGTAAGGGAAATATATATGATTAGTCGTATATAGGTAAGTTGATATGTGTGACTATAGTATAGGTATATAGTTTATAGATGAGGTAGTCGTAGGTGTTTTTTACAGTGGGTGGTGTAGGTTGATATGATATCTAGAGTAGAGGGGTGGGTTATATATAAATATATAATATATAGTATAGTATATTTATTGTGAGTTGAGTTAGTAGTATTATATTACATATATATATGAGTTAGTAGTAGTAGTGATTATCTATGAGTATATATATTAGTAATAGTTAGTTGTAATTTAGGTGTAGTATAGAGGGGGTTGCGTAAGTGTTGAGGGGTGAGGTAGGGGGGGTTAACATTACATAACACTATGATAGTATATAGTAGTACGTAGGGGGTGAGTTATATGGATATATATATATTGATATTAGTGTGTGTGGTGGGTTGGTGTGTGTGGGTGTGTGTGTGTGTTGTGTGTTGTGAACGGTGTGTGGTGTGTTGTGTTGTTGTGTGTGTGTTGTTTGTGTGTGTGTTTTGCTGTGTGTTGTGTGACTGGTTGGTTTGTATATATAGTAGTTAGTTATGAGTAATATATGATGTTTTATTGATTATAGTATGAGTATATCTATTATAGTGTTATTATATATATTTATTTACTATATGCTATATATGTTAATCATTATTAGTATTAATTTATATATTCATTAGTGAATTTAGTTATTATAATATATTAGGTATATCATTAGATAATAGACAGGATAGGTTGATAGATTTAGACATTATTTAATCTGTATGTACACACGATCATCACATCACGACATCACACCACATCATCACACACACACACACACACACCTCTTTACACACACACGACACACACACACACACACACACACAGCTAATAGTTAATTTACTATATATATATATAATATATTATTATTATATTAAGTATTTATATTACTATATATATATAATTACTATCTATAAAGATATATATATATATAAATATTATATATATTCCATATAGTATGTAGTGTTTAGTATATATATATATTATAATAATTATATGTAATATAGTATTATTATGTGAGACCATATACCACCGTAACACAGATCACCAACACACACACACACACACACACACACACACACACACACACACACACACACACACCACACACAGACACACACACACACACAACACACACACACCACACACATCACACACATACACACACACACACCACACACACCACACACACACACACACACACAGACACATAATTATATATTATTATATATATATATATATATATATATATATATATATTATATATATATATATATAATACACATATATATATATAGTATATATATATATACACTATATAGTATATATATATATATATATATATATATTATATAATATAACTATTATACACCACACACACACACATATATATTATATAATATTATATATATTTACATATAATTACATTATAAACTACACTATATGTAATATATATATATACATAATATATATATGTATTATATTACACCACACACACACACACACACACACACACACACACAACACACACACACACCACACACACACACACACACACACACACCACACACACACACACACACACACACACACACACACACACCTACACACACACACACACATATAATATATATATATATATATATATATATATATATATATATATATTATATATATGTAATATATACATATATATATATATATATATATATATATATATATTATATATATATATTATATATACATATATATACACATATATATCTGAAGCATTAGTATAATGTAAATTGCATGCTACCACTGATCACTCTGGCAGAATCACTGTCCTTTGTCCATTCCTTACAGACGTTTAAAGAAACACTCGATTTTCACAGCACGATTTAGTTTCGTTTTCCGGATC
>NW_020872962.1:371151-391151 GCF_003789085.1 Penaeus vannamei | reverse complement strand
TACCTAGTTTTCAGGGCACCAACTGTGATGTTTCTTTTTGATTTCACAGAAAATAATGTTCATTAAATTGCAAAAACAAAAATCTCTACCAAAACATGGTGCATATAATGTAGAAAGAGCAAAACCTTAACAATATCAACTTTCCTGCATACATGACAGCAAATTATTCCTTTTTAAGCAATAGTAAATTATGTCAATATTTTGTCATGGACAAGGAAAATAGTTTAACTTGTGCCTCCGAGATGGCTAAAACATTTAATGTTTTAGCCTTCTTCTAAGCTGCCCCATAATAATCCTTGATAGAATTTGAGCAAAATCTGTATTTATGGATATTTTTCCTGAAAATATATTTCTAAGGAAATTAAATACTACTAAAGATCAAGAATCCAAACTTGCTGGTGTAAGGAAAGGGGGCAGAGGGTTGAGGAACAAGGCAAGGGAATATAAACAAAGGATGAGAATAAGAGCACAAGGGGATAAAGGGAATGGGATGGGAAAAAGAAGATAAGAGAGGAAGAATGAAGAATGCTGAAAAATGAAGGGATGAGGGGCAGATGTGGATGGGAAGGGAAGGGGAAAAGGGGTAGAAGAGCAGTAAGACAAAGGGCAAGAGGGGTGCAAGGATGAATAAAGAGTAAGGGGATGAGTGGGAAAGGAATAGAAGAGACAAAGAGGGATGAAGGCTGAACAGGACAATAGGCTTTGATGTACCAAGAAAATAATGCATGAAAAAATCTCATGAAAGTGATGAAATAACAGCTAAAATAAATGATGAAGAGGAAGAGGAAAAGGAGGAGAAAGAAGTCAAAGAAGAAGAAAAAGAAAATCTTCTACTTACCAAACTTGTGGCAAAGCTTTCAAGGTAAACAGACAAGGCAGCCTCGACAGCACCACCACCACACACAATTGAGCTGCTCTCCAGAACCCTCTTGACCACACACAAGGCGTCATGGATAGAGCGCTCCATCTCGTCGCAGTAGAAGTCGTTGGGACCACGCAGGATGAGGGAGCTGGCGGAACGGGCAGATGGACTGTGGGGAAATAAAAAGAAATTTATGAATAAACTGCACAGCAGAGGTATTTGAGTTGCCTGTAAGGTTTTTGTAACTTTGTACTATGGTTGGATTTTCTGTGTACTTTTAGGCTGCTATGAGATCTGTGAATTCTAGCTTATACTTCTCTCATACAAAAGGTTTAATTCAATCATGGTGGGTTTATATAATGCCTACTATAGTTTTTGTGAATTTCTTGCATACAGATGGTATTTCATGTGCTCAGCCAAGGAGTAAATCAGTAGGCCTTTGTGTCTAATTTCCTTATTTCTTGAATTTGTGGGAAAATGTTTTATTACCTCTCTTACTATTAATATCACTATATCATTACTGATTTCAGCATTATATTGTTATAAAAATATTAATAACAAAGGTAACAATAGTAGTAATAATAATTTTAAAAATTGATAACTCAACGAAAAGGGTAAACATGTAAAGATTAAGTAGGACTGGTAATCGACTCCTTGGTGACTAAGCACATGTTGTGCCATTCATTCAAAAAGTTGTACAAACTAAAATCTACTTTAACTAAGCCAGAAAACTCTGGGAAGACATCTGTGATTTGGTGTTTATTATAATAGCTTTGTTTACATGTTCAATACCTAATAAAATTCACATGTAACTTCCTACTTTATTATATCTATTTCTACATCAACGACCAGCTTAGAATTATAATATATATCCAAATATCACCATTACAATGTACCAGTGCTAATCTTACATTAAAGAATAAACAACAAGTATCCATATAGATGCCTGGTTCAATAAACAAACAATGTTTTCCCTTACCCCTTAATAAGGATGAGCTCATCATCGCAGATACGTTCCTGAGAGACCTCTGCAGCCTCACCAAGGTAGGTGGGGTCGAAGGTCTCCTCACCCTCCAGGTTGCACAAAGTCGTGAGGAAAGTGGCTCCAGTTGCTTTGGCTATTCTCTGTGTAGTTGGGGTAGTGATGAGATTAAAGGATATTTGTGATTATTCGGTAACATCAAATGGTATCAAATGTATGTGTCCTAAATAAATGATAATCTCATGATAATCATATGAGGAAAGGACACTGAAAATAACTAACATTATGCTTATTCTTTGAGCTATATCCACCTCAGCTGTGCATGATCAAGTTTCCCCTTACATTCAAGTTGCCTTGAAAAAGCACCAGCTTTTAAAACCTGTCAGGCTGTCCTTTTTATTGTTGTGTGTTGGAATGTAATGAGTGCGCTCAAACATGATTGGTAACGAGTAATCACACATAACTGGTACTGTTCAGTGGCTTTCTTTCAACCCCAAAGAACTATTCCTTCCCAATCCTTTTACTTCCTTACATCTATCCTCCTAATGCTGTGGGATGGGATAGTAAGTGCAATGAAGCATAATTCAAGAGATAAAGAGGATGACCAATATCTTTTACAGCTTACCTTGAGATCTGACTTCTTGCATCGCCTGACAGCCATGGCTCCGGCTTCGACAAAGTATTTGAGGCAAAGGTCATCAATGCCACCAGTGGTGAGAATGACATTGGCACCAGTCTTCAAGATCTTCTCGATTCTCTCCTACGGGCATGGAATTTGATCATTAGTGAAAAGAGAAAACAAAAAATCCCTAAAACATGGACAAGCAAAAAACAAAAATCAAAACCCCTCTTCCCTCACACAACTATTCCTAACCTTTGTGATGTCTGACTCTCTCTGTCTGATGGACTCGAGCTTGGAAGGGTCATTGACGAGGACCTGGATGCCGAGCTTGAGTTTTTCCTTCTGAAGAGAGAAGTCGAGGCAGGCAACCTTGGCTCCTGTGATCTTTTTCTTCATGGCTGAAGGGAAGAAGGTGTGCTTTAAATATAAATGTACACACAGGAAATTCTTTAAAAAAGAAGACACAAAAAAACAAGCACAAATATGCCATAAAAGCACAATATCAAATTTCCAAATTCTGTACACACACACACACACACAAAGGATCCAAATTAAGGGGACCGTCCCTGCCGATGGGGGGTCAGAGGGGGTCGGATGGGTCAAATTTAGTTAATGGTCCTAGCGCATTGTTGCATATGTGAGGAAACTACCCTTCGGTTATTAGCCTCCATCTCGGAATAGTTCATGGTGAAACAGGGGCGTAAGCATCATAGGATGACAAGGAACTTTCACCGCTTTGCGCCGGATGGATCTTTGTATTTACACTCATCCTGAACGTACATACGGCATTCAATAAAGCTATTACATAAAGATATCAATTCATAAATTTCCACAGAGTGATTTTATACCACACATCAATACATTTGAACGATACATGGTAATTTATGATGAAACAAAGAGAAACGAAACAAAAATCACATGTCCACAAATCTGTTTAAGTACATTTACATACAAAATACATCTTATATCGAGACCTTGTGGTGATATACGATAGTACAGACATTGGTTAGCATGTGCATCTTATATCAAATATGTAATCTAAAAATTAAAAATGCACAGGGGAGAGGCATTGTATAAGTGTGATTAGCTCCTCCCAGCCCCCTCTCATTCCCCCCCCCATCTATTTCTACTATCTCTACAATGACACTGAATATGAAAGCAAGTTCATGTATGTAAAAAGAATGTTTCATATCGCACCAAAATGAATCAGAATGGCTAATAAAAATTATGATGATAGTGAACAAAAAAAATAACAGTTGGAGTACTAGTAATGGGACATTGTCGAATTGGGGATAACTAGGAAAAAGCCTGTTTGCAGTTTTCCCGTGATAAACACCTGCATAAGGCACCACGCTGTCTGTTTAGCAAGGTACGTGTTTCTGCTGTTTATCTTTATTGTCAGCATGCCTAGAAAGCATAAATTGGCAGGGAATAGGACCTCTAGGCAAGTCCATTTACAAAGTTGCATTAGAAATCGCTGGGAGACTACAAGTGCTAATGCTTCAGATACCCAGCATCCGATTCCAAGCAAGTCACGGGATGTTGGTTCTCCAGAACTACTTCCATCAACATCGAGGCAATTCCCCGGGCCATTTCACCCCCGGGATATAGTTCGACAGCAACGACGGACTACAGCCTTTGGCACATCCAGCAGCCTTGCTCAGAGAAGCATGCTGAACTGAGTAGAACGCTTTTTTCTGATGTCCAAATGGCATCACGAGTGACTGAAGAGGCCAACATGGTGACTACATCCATTGCCATGTTGAAGCAAATACTCACATGCGTGAGATGTATGCAATGCGGAGGCAATATAGAACATACAGTCCAGTCCTCTTCACATGGCAATGCAATCCAGATTACATGCTTACAGTGCCATGAAGATCTAATAAATGTATCACCTGACACATGCAGGCGGTTACCCGGGGACAAATTGGGAAACAAAGCCAAGGCCCTGCAGGTGTATGTGGCTCTCAAAAAAATGAAGGCCGAGCTGGCCTAAACAGAGACGCTAGCTTCAGTGGCATCCAAGGCATGTCAACACACATATTTTACGACTATGCATGTTTTTTGTATAGTACAATGAACTTGTTCTTTCAAGAAAGAATGGATCTTCTTGCGGAGAAAGTCCGTGAGTATTATAGCAACATCATGAAAGTAGATCCCGATGACTCTGGAATCTTAGATCTCGTTGTATCATTTGATGCAGCTTGGGAGAAACGTGGCCATAGTAGCCACATAGGCATTGCTTTTGAGATTGAAGCCAACACAGGCTTAGTAGTTGCCCTGGAGGTTTTGTCAACAACTTGCACAAAAGTATGTGCACATAAACACCAAACTCTCTCCCCTGAGGCTTTTGAGGAGTGGAGCGAAGTCACCTCTCATGAATACACTCGGAACCATTTAGGCTCAGCTAGCAGCATGGAAGCAAAGGCTGCAAGGCTTCCGTTATGCCGAGTTCATCGGTGATGGAGACTCCTCAGCCTATAAAAGCGTACGTGATAGAGACTCTTCTTAGCAAAGGCTGGCCGATTAAATCGGTGATGGAGATCCTAGCCTAATAAAACGTTGTACATTATGGCCCTGACCGACTTGTTACCAAATATGAGTGTTGTAACCACGTTGGTAAACGACTTGGAACGCGATTGCCTAAAATGAAGAGCAAGCTGTCGGCACCAGTCCTGACAAGGAGAGGAACAATTCACCAGTCCTTGCTTGCTGGGGTTCTCTGTAACGAGGATATCACTTCTCTTTCAAAATTTTACATGAAAGCTTTGGAAGATAATGTCCAAACAGATACGGAGCAAATGAGGAAGCACATAATGGCTTCATTTTATCACCACTCGTCAACTGACCTCCATCCCCAGCATCAGCTACGCCCTGAGGGTCCAAGTTCAAGGTGCTTTTTTAACCGAGCAACAGCACAGGGCAATGGCTCTAAGGTTCATGGTGACCAGAAGTTATTTTTTCGGAACCTAAGCAGTGCAGCTATTGCTCAAATAAAAACCGTATATGATGACCTTACATCTGACGACATCCTTACTCGTTTGCCAGGCTACGCTCAAAATTCAAACGAGTCCATACATTCAAAAATCTGGCAAAATGTTCAAAGAATAAACATGCAGGGTACCATCGTATACTGTTTGTTTGTAGAGCAACTGCACTGGACCACAATTTTGGTTTCGAAAAAGGTTGCCTGGTCCTCAACTTGGGCTGGGACATATCTCCCCATATGCTCCGGACACTCCACAATCAAGACACAGAATGTGTAAGGTCTGCCTCAAGGGCAATAAATGGAGGCGTAATGCATGCGTTGCAGAAGACAGTGACTATCAACCAAGTGGATTTTAGAGCAATCATTGGTGGCCACAACCCTTCCATTTTTGTTTGAGTATGTGTATTTGAGTATGTGTGTGTTAGTCTGTAGTCTGGTGTGTGTGTGTGTGTGTGTGTGGTGTGTGTGTGTGTGTGGTGTGTGGTGTGTGTGTGTGTGTGTGTGTGTGTGTGTGTGTGTGTGTGTGTGTGTGTGGTGTGTGTGAGTGTGTGTGTGTGTGTGTGTGTGTGTGTGTGTGTGTGTGTGTGTGTGTGTGTGTGTTGTGTGTGTGTGTGTGTGTGTGTGTGTGTGTGTGTGTGTGTGTGTGTGTGTGTGTGTGTGTGTGTGTGTGTGTGTGTGTGTGTGTGTGTGTGATGATGTGTGTGTGCATGTGCCTGTGTAGTGCATGTATGTGTGTGTGTGTGTGTCATGTGCATATGTGTGTGTGTGTGTGTGTGTGTATGTGTGTGTGTGTGTGTGTGTGATGTGTGAGAAATGTGAGAGTTTGCGACCAACCGAGTGTGAGTGTGTGCACTTGAGTTTGAGAGTGCGTGACTTAGAGCACGACTGAATGTGAATGAAAGTGTCCATATGTCTGTAGCTTCCCTGGCGACAATAAGTGGGTTGGTGGTCCATGACACCCTCCGTATGGATAATATTTCAAATGAGATGAGGATTTTTTTTCTTCATCTCAGTTGGAAGGGGACCAGGAACCATAGAAAGTAGTAGTTTCAAAGTTTTAGCAAGAGCTAAATACACCTTGGGTGCTTACGCTCAATCTTATTTGCCTTAGTCGGCCCCTAATCTCTTCTTCCCTAATTCCTATTTGCGCTGGGGGGGGGGGGGGTTAGTAAAAGAAAATGGAATGATCAAATTCGAGGGCAATATAAAGCAAATATGATGACTGCCTATAGGATAGTGAGTTTAGACGTGCGCGGACGTGATTTTACAGCACTGTTGTATGGTCACGTGGGCCGCATGGTGGCGACAGAAGGCGACTTCACTGTTATAGTAGTCTGTACTTTGTGATGCAGTGCACTAAGTATTGATACAATTTTAATGAAATAAAAAACACAAGAAAGAGTAGACTTTGGGCTTTCTTTTGATGTATAAACTAGGCAATAAGCAAGTGGGGAGAGAAATCAACAGAACACTAAAAAAACTTTGAAGGCCAAAAACTCAAACTTTTTTCATCTTCGGGTACCTCTCACAGTCAACAGTTTTTGTCCTACAAAAAAATTGCTTTTTCCCTGAGGAAGAAAGTCAGAATGCGCATAGAACAACGAATTTGATTTTAGAAAATCAAATATTTTAATTTAACGAATATATTTGTTTTAATTTAATCGCAAGCAATTTTGGCTACAAAATGTACCCGGCGCGAGTGGGTTAACAAATTTTAACTTTTTTTTTTCTTAATTATATAACATGCAATATTTCTGAAACTACACGGAATTTCCAAAATTGAATTCGTAGTTCAATTCCTATGACCCAGATTTCTCAACAAATGTAACATAGAAAACGGATAAAAACCTTAAGGAAGGTACCCAAATTACCTAACTATAAAAGGTAGATTTTTTGATAGTGCTAAAATTCCCTTTGGCCAAATTTAAAAAGTTTTGGTCAGAGGATGTGTAATAAAGTACTCTTTCACCCTACCAAAATTCATGAAAATCTGCGAGACCGTTTTCTACTCTTAAACAAAAAATCTTCAGGGACAGTCCCCTTAACCAGCATTCACAGGTAAGACAACTTTCAACTTCAATGTTAACAATGTACACTTTGTAGCTTTCAAGATCATTTTACGAATTTATCACTTTCACTATTCCACCACATTCTTACACACCCACCCCACTTCCGCGACAAGCACACTTACCATGTGATGCGATGGTGCAATTAAGTGCGTAGCCGTTGATAATAACAGACTCCCTCGCTGAACGGCCATGGGCTTTGAGGACATTGATGGCCTTGATAGGGTACTTGTGGCCACCCTTGCCGTCTGCTGTGCGCACTGCCATGGCTGCGTCAACCACCATGTTTGCAAAGAAGTCACTGTCGATGGAGATTACCTGTGTGGGGTAGAGGTCGGATATGAGCTGCTGGTCGCTGAAAGCCAGAGTGGAGAGTTGGGAGTGAATGACAGATCAGTTGAAGAGACCAGGGCAGTGATAAGCAAGTTGAGGGGGAAGTTGCAAAATCAATCAATAAGAAAAGTAAGGTCTTACCAACCTATCTAAATAAATACAGATATGTATATTCATGGAGATATAGCAATAAAATTTAAACAAAATTCAGTGCCTATTTTTACTTTGTGTTTCTTAGTTTTTTTTTTTTTTTTTTTTCCATATATATATCAGTTCATACAATTTTCAACACCACACCTTTGAGGACATAGATGTTCTGGCAGCAGCAACAATGCAGTCACGACCAATTTCATCTGTGTTTATGGTGAGGTTGTTCTGGATGTAGCGGCAAGCCTCCCTGAGAGAAATAAGCAATAATTAATAAATGATAATGATAAACTTCCTAATTAAACATAGTATTATAATAATAATGATGATAATTAACGATGACGACACTGATGATCTTAAAACTAAATCATATACCACTGATTTCCTTTACATCCCTACAATTCATAACTGCCATATCCTGCAATCATTAATGCCTGCTTAGAGCTACTCTTGCTATGAAGTTTCCAGTATTGTTTTTATCATTATCATCATATTATCATCATTATCATACAATATTTACTTTTCTTTCTTTCTTTAATGTAATAATGGACCTCAGATGTGTGATGATAGGCAGGTGCAACAAGTCTGAATAAATAATGATCAAACTGTCATCAATAATCACCAACGTATGACACACACCTTAGCATCTATCACTAATAGTAAAACTTGCCCATTGCCATGCTAACAACTATTCATCAAACTCACTTGCAAGCCAGTTTGTAGCCTGCGATGATAGATGTTGGGTGGATCTTCTGTTTCACCAGCTCATCGGCAAACTTCAGGAGCTCAGCAGCAATGATCACTACACTGGTTGTGCCATCTCCGACCTGGTGAGACAAGGAATAGAGGGGTCATGATCTTGATGTGAAGCTGAGAAATAAATACTTATCACACATCGTCTTCATCCTCATACTAACAGATATATATACTACTATGCAATATAACATTATCTTCCTGAAATCGACATTTTTCGACTATAGCTTATAAAGGTACTATCAACATGGCGCCGAATGCCAATGTAAAAACTTGATACAACATTAGTCGCTACTGAACATCACCATCTTAAAATCAAATGAAGTGGTAATAATTAGGTAATGCAAGTTACTGCAGCAACTAGAAAGAATCAGAAGCTCTGAATTCACTGATCTGGGATCCCTGATGGTACGGGACAGTGCCTTGAACCTGTCCAACACTGTCTAATTCTCCTACACTCGACAAAGTCGTTAGAGCTACTTTAATAACTTTGATTATGAGTATTTTACTCTTAAAAATGATTACCAAGAGACCAGTTGTAATATATATGCCTCACTTTACCAATTTAACCTCAAGATTTAATATTTCAGAAAATCTTTAATAAATTACTTAACTGCTTTCTGGCCTAGTGGGTCATATGTATATCAAGTGAAAAGGTTTATCAGTCTGATACTCAACATTGTGGTTAAAATCAGCCAATCCTTTGTGACAAACAATGAAAATGTGAATATATAGTTCAAAGCAATTCTGACTTTAGAAAAACATGATCATGAAATAAGTTATTAATAGGTACTGGGTTAAAATCAGCTACTACCTGTATTATTCAGAAGGGAATGAAAACAACAAACAAGATTTAGGAGATGAAGAATATTAAAATCATCATAAAAACATAAAAAGATTAATTTGGCTCACCTCTTCATCCTGCAGCTGTGCCAACTCAACCAAGACGCGGGCAGCTGGGTGCTCAACTTCCAGTAGTTTGAGGATTGTAGCACCGTCATTGGTCACTGTGACATCCTGGCGGAAAGGAGAGAGACATGAAGGAACGAGGGATAATGGTGAAATTATCGTGTTGCTAACAAGCATTACAAATACTGTGCAACTGACTGTACAGATAACTGAACTGTCAGGATGTTATTTGAAAGACTAAAGTATACCATTAACAGGGTACCTATCGAAGTTTAATATAATTTTTATCATCAATTCTTTTTTTCAATGAAAGGAACAAAACAGCTTGACACATTCAAGACAAATTCCAATAAATTAAAGGTTTAATATGACAGTAGTATACTTACTCCAACATCATCAACAATCATTTTGTCAAGCCCCACAGGACCCAGGGAGCTCTTTACAATGTTGGCCACAGAGCTGGCAGCGATGACTGTAAATCAAAAGAGAAAAATGAAGGTCGAAGTCCTAATTAGGCCAATGCTGAGGGCATTTAATGTGTGTGTGTGTGTGTGTGTGTGTGTGTGTGTGTGTGTGTGTGTGTGTGTGTGTGTGTGTGTGTGTGTGTGTGTGTGTGTGTGTGTGCACAGCCAATATGGACAAAAATGCAGACCAAGCAAATGTTTTGATAAATAAAGTGTTCTTTAATAACGCACTTTTCACAAACTGTGAATACTGTTTTTTCCAACTTTTAAAATGTATATCTAAAAATTAAAGAATTTTTACTTATCCTTGAAAAAGTTGATAACGTCTACATTCCAGGAAACCATACTGTCAAGTAAATACATAATTGACAAATACTTTGAAAGTAACTTAGTAATCCATACCAAACTGTTTAATGGTATTAGTTCATGTATCACATCAACATCAAACAATAATTCAATAAATAATACTATATTATCTCCAAGCACCATCAGGCATGGAGACAAGCACTAATGCTGCATACACAAAATGCACCTCTGAGAGTGAACTGTCAAATTCAGAAACTAGATTATTACTTCACATTATGCAGAATCACACCCTTGGAAATTTATTACAGCAAAATTTCTTACAATACCAACACAGTCACCAAAGACTTAAGTCCTCAACTCCATCACCAAATTTATTTGATAATCTCAATCTCCAAAACTAGCACTACTTGAGGGGAGGACTTTGCTCCCAACTCTCCACAGCAAACATTGTCTTCATTTCAGTAAGTATGACAAGATAGAGCTGAAACTTGGGAGTACCGAGGGGACTTTTCCTTTATTCGAGGATTATTTCTTGTACCAGTACATATTAAGCTAATCATATTATATATTATGTGCTGGTTTATATTAAGCTAATGTTTTCCTAAGATAGGGAAAGTCTAAGGCACAGTTATAAGGATATGTAAAAAATACACATGTATATTATATGATTTGTGAAGGCAACGAATAACATCAGAATTTTTAAAAATAGGTTCCAACAAATGCCACGCCCCGGCAGAATCCACTTGCGCTCAATGTCGCTAATCCAAGGGTTAGGAAGTTATTTGGGTCCTACAACGACCTTTTTGAGAGATTGTGTGTTTGGGTCGGAGTCATATTCTCATTCATTCTGCAATGCAGTATCAAAGAAGAAGAAAAAGATGAAGACAAAGAAGAAGAAGAAAAAAAGGCAACTGCCTCTTACTATGCCTCTGTCATGCTGGGTAATCCATTCAAGACCACTGTTAAGTTTTTCAAATGTGCAGAGAACCCTGTTTTTAATGTTAAAAACTGAGGGGAAAATTAGTTTTTCACAAAATATTAATTTGCAGATTTTGGCACATGGCAAACATCTCTATTGTGTGCAGGAGAAAAAAGGGCGAGCCCCCATAAAAACTGCACTGGTAACCAAGTGAACTGGTAAAAAATTTGCACATAAATGACAAAAAAAAAAAAAATAATATAATGCATAGGCAGAAAACAGACTAAACTTAACAGTCTGGGACACAGGTATTTGTTACCATGAGTACCCATATCTATTAGCACTTTCTTGTGCCCTATAAGATGGCGGTTTCCATTTCCCTCTGTTTGTGCATCGTTCTTGGTAACGTAAAACAAGACACGAACAATTATGCCAAAAATAACGAAAAAAAAAAAAATAATAATGGAAAGCCCCCTCACAGCCCCCTGGGTTCCTGCTTCTCTTGCCACGCACACGAAGGTGGAAAAAATGCTTCTCAGGAAGTGTTAATGAGCAATGCTCCCCCCCCCCCCATCAACCCCTCCCTTGGCCAGTGCCCGAAAGGCATACCCTGTCATGGCAACTTGGATTGTTGAAAAATAGAAAATGTTACATAAAACTGCAGACTTAGGCATGTGCGTTTGTATTGCGAGAATCATCCCATTTGCACTCCTCCCTCAATACACAAACGTCTTACATCTATCCGTACATCATAATGACAACAATGGTTCAAAATCCCAACTTCGAACTACAACGAATCAAGAGGTTTTCATTTTCCTCTCAAGCAGAGCGAAATAGAGCTAAAAATAGGAAATATTACGAGCATGTGTTCATGTGCTCTGAAATGGGGCGGATGCGCCTCGTGTTCATTGTCCTTTCCTTTGTTTTCTTTCTATTTATTCTAATTCGTGTTCTTCAAGCTTTAGATGAACGGCGAAAAACACTTCCTAATGATAAAAGATTAAATCAAATCGGGAGAAATGTGACAAATTTGGATATCATTAAAAAAAAAAATCAATTGTATACTCCTACACAGGTATTGCCCGACCCCCCGAAATATCTTAAAACGTGTATTTTCAGGAAAATCATCCTTCCTACACTTACCATTTTCGGTCCTGACGGAAGTGCCCGAAGACCTCTTCCCCTGGATGCTAAGCACAGAGTCGGCCGTCATTTTGTTATTAATCTATTTGGGGAAAAAGAGTTTGGTGAAGTTGAACCTCTCGCTCCTCTCTCACACCTCGCTGCCGCCGGTGTGACTCATGTAAACAACAATGTGACGGCGAAGGGATCCCGGAGCGTGGAGACGATTCGATTCTCTTGCGGTGGATCATCGTCGTTTATCGGAATAGGGGATTTAGACTGGAATAACTGTCTGTGGATTTGGATTTTGAGAGTTTTGGATTATTTTAAGATCATTATGATAATCTTTCGTTTAGTATGTTGGTAGATTATGTGCCTTTCGCTTCCAGACTATAGATACAGTAAAGATTTGATCGTATCCATGCGATGTTCTCTTGTTACCTCCGCGTGACAGACGACGGGAAGCTTCTCGATCCTTCTCGAAATGACAAATGTGTATTTTTGTCTGATTTTCTCATCTTCATCCCTTTTAATCACATTCATTTAACAAGACATGTAATGTTAGTTGTGTGAATGGGCAAATGGAAGTCTTAAACCAGATTCAATCCCGCCAAAATATGAAGAATAGTCGATAAATTTCGCGGTTTCAGGATTTGATGAAAGAGAAAAAGGGATAAATTCATGGTAGACTAAAATAAATACGGAAATATTTTTTTTTCGTTGTTCATTATCGTTCATTGTCAGCTTAGACATTGAATTGATGTTAAATGAATGTGCTTTGTTTTGTAGAGACATATGGCCTCACCACTTTTAGGATATCAATGACTTTACTTATACTTTTCAAATGATAAGGATGATTTCCAGTGATAGTTCTGTGATCTTTGTTACTATTTTAATAATTATATATATCAAGGTACCAATATCATGATAGGAACAGTGCTTGTTACTGTTACACGTCACTGTAAATATGATTTCCAAATTCTTGAATTTCACAAATCTAATTTCATTGTATTTATCATTATAATCATTACCATAACTTGTATGATTATACTGATGCCACGATATTTTTGTTGTCCCTGTTGTTGTAATGATAATAATGATTGTTATTCAGTCATCATTCTTATCTTATCATTATGGCTATCATTGTCATTATCATTTTTTAGGATTATCATTATCATCAATATTATTATCAATATCAATACTTTTTATAATTATATAACACTATTGCTTTTTATATATCTATCACTATCGTAATAATAATAGTGATAACGATAACTCTTAATCATAGTTATATCATATTGACGTAGCATATTCAACAGCGATAATGATAATGATGATAATGTACTAAATATAATGTTACTGCTAATAGAAATGGTAGCAGAGATAATGGTGATTATGAGTATGATCATAATATAATGATAATGGCGATCATAATGCACTAATGATAAAGATAGTAATAATGATGATACTACAACAAGGATAATGACAATAATGATGATGATAACAACAACAACAGCGATGATATAAAGGAAATAATGATGATGATAGTGATAATAATGATAATAATAACATCAATGATATTGATGATAATAATCATAATAACAATAATAATAATAATGCTAATAATACCAATAATGATAATGATAATAACAATGATGATACTACAACTACTAATGATAATTACAGCAATACTAACATAATTAATTATAATGATAATGGTGATAATGATACAACTAAAAATAAAAATCGCCAATGGAATGATAATGATAGTAATAATAATGTAATGATGGTATAATGGTAATATTGATAGTAATAACACCGTAATGATGATAATAACAATGATAATAATATTACTACTAATGATAATAGATACTAGTAATACTAGTTATCAATATTATTATTATCACTATTATCATTTGTATTAGTATTATCATTATGATCATTATCATCATAACTGATAATTATCACCGTTATTATTAATATTATCATTAAGATTACCTCCGCCATTGAGATTATATTTTGCATTGCGTTAGTTAGTTGTTTGTTGGTTAACATGATAAATAAAAAAAATAGTTAGTTTGTTTGTTGGTTAGCAGGATAAATAATAATAAAAAACGTTTTTTTACCATTTTTTAATTTTTTTTTTTTAACCATAGGTGTGTCTTATCTTAGTTCAGGATTATGATCTGGATCCAGGATATATTTTTTGATAATGATTGCATCAGTTACCCCTATTGCCTTGGCCTAGGTATCGATCTATGAGTGCTTCTAGTTACCATTACTTAGTGTTATCATTATCGTCATTTTTATTATCAACATCATCCTAACTGGCATAATTATGATAATGATAATGATAATTAAATGCTTCTAGTTACTATTTCTTAGTGTTATCATTATCGTCATTTTTATTATCACCATCGTCTTCATTATCATTCTGATTATGACGATGATGATAATGATAATAAAGTGATGATAGTGATGATAAAATGATGACAAAGATAATAAAATGATGATAATGACAATAAGGAATTATGATAATGATAATAAAATGATATAAATGATAATGATAAAATGATAATAAAATGATGATAATGAAATTATAATAATGATAATAAAATGATAAAATGATAATGAAATGATGATAATGCCAATATGGAATGATGATAATGATAATAAAATGATGATAATGACAACAAGGAATGATGTCAACGAAAATAGAAATTTCACATCTACCGATCTATGTTATAATTCTGTTTGCGTTCTGTCCGTTACGTCTCACGTTTCGAAGTATGACCCTTTAATATGTTGATTTAAAATAATGATTGGCAACATAGATTTCAAAGAATGGCGCGCACGCACACACACACATATACAGTCACACGCACAAACAGATACGCTCACACACGCACACACACACACACACACACACACACACACACACACACACACACACACACGCACACTCACACATACGCTCACGCACGCACGCACGCACGCACGCAGAAATGCCTGATGATCCGACTCTTCTAGAATCTTGTTCTAACTTTACATTACCATTATAATCATCTTTCTTTTTTCATCACCATATTTACTATCATTATCATCAATCATCACAATCATCATATTTACTATCATTATCATTGATCGTCATCATATTTACTATCATTAATCATCATCATATTTACTATTGTTATTATCAATCATCACCATCATCATCATTATTACTTATTATTGTTATTACTATTATGAATCTTCGAGGCAAGTACGCTACATTAAATTAATTAAACCGTTAGTTTTTCCCCTTCCGAGGGGGGAGAGGGGTGTCAAAATGGAAATAGAAGAGAAGGGGAAATAGAGAAGGAGAAACATAACAGAGAAAATAGGATGAAGAGGAAAATAATAATGTATAATGATTTGTGTGTTAGTAACAATAGAGACACTCCCTTTAGCTATTTAATGATCTGGACTGATGACATTGAGAATTAGAATTACGAAAAAAGGTGATAATGATGATGGTAATTCCCCTAATTATGCTAGAATGACACTGAAGGAAGGATAGTTTTTTTTATTCCTTGTTATAATTTTGAAAATATTTTCCATTAGTCATAAAGCTAACGTAGGAAACGGTTTCCCTTTGTTATCTTATCTAAGAAAAAAAGGAAGAAATAAGACAATAAGAAGAAATATATATATATATATATATATATATATATATAATATATTATATAATATATATATATATATATATATATATATATATATATATATATATATTAATCAGACAAAACAATACGCATATTTTCTTGTGTGATTCCGTCTTCGTATTTTTAAACTTTCCATTTTAACGAAAAAAAGCTTTGTTTGAGAGTCCTTGTGTATACATGATCAAAACATATCTGATAGAATATCTATTTTTATATCAGTGTAATCAAAGTGGTGAATAGATTAATTAAGAATAAAAAAGAGAGATATGCAACATTGTTATTGCAATTGACAGAAGGGAGGAGACAGGAGAGGGGGTGTACTGGGGGGGGGTAGAGGAGTGGGTATACTAATGGGGGAGGGAGGGAGGGGAGGGGAGTGGGCATGGAGGGTAGAAGAAGGAGGAGATGGGAGGAGTTGAGATAGTGCCGAGGGAGGGGGGGGGGGAAGAAGGGAGATGGTGAAGGGAGTGGGTATGGAGGGTAGAGGGCAGAGGAGTGGGTATTCTAGATAGGGGAGGGGAGGGTGGGGAGGGAAGGGGGTGGGCATTGAGGTAGAGGACTGAGAAGAGGAATTGGGAGGAGACAACATAGTAACGAGGGAGGGGGGGGGGAGGAAGAGAGAAGGGGAAGGGGAGAGGAGGGAGAAGGGGGAGGAGAGGGGAGTGGGAATGGAGGGTAGAAGAAAGAGAAGATGGAAAGAGGAAAGAAAGAGGCGAGGGGGAGGGTAGGGAGTGAACATGGAGGGTAGAGGGCAGAGGAGTGGGTAGTCTAGGTAGGGGAGGGGAGGGTGGGAAAGGAAGGGAGAAGGGGAGGGGAGGGGAGGGTGGGAAGGGAAGGAGAAGGGGAAGAGGAGCGGAGGGTAGGAAGGGAGGGGAAAGGAGGGGGAGGGAAGGGAGAAGGTGGAGAGGAGGTGGGAAGGGAAGGGAAGGGAGAAGGGGGAGGGGAGGGAAGGGAAGGGAGAAGGGGGAGGGGAGGGTGGAAGGGAGAAGGGGGAGAGGAGCGGAGGGTGGGGAAGGGAGAAGGGAGAAAGGGGAGGGGAGAGGAGGGAAGTGAACATGCATAATAAGCCAGAGGAGAGAGGGAATGACCAGGAGGTGGGGGTAGGGGGTGGGGGGGGATGGGCATTAAGAATAGACGACAAAAAATAGGAGACAAGATAGCGGAGGAGGGGAAGGGGAAGGGAGGGGTGGGGGGGCTGAGGGAAGTAAAATGACCTTGTGATTAACGATGATTGGGCAAAATGAGCATCTCCCCATTCCACGTTCGGGTTAAAGGGAGTCAGTACAGCATACCCAGTGGTACAGTGAAGGTGACAGTGTATTTTGGTCTTAATCTATCTATCTATTAATACATCTATTCATTTGTTTATTTATTTGCCTATCTATTCATTGATCTATTTTGCTTTACTTAGTCATTCATTTGTTTATCTATTTATTTTCTTATTATTTTTATGATTGGGACTTAAGACGACTGGGTTATAGTGTTGACATAGAAAAAAGAGAATACAAAAAAGAAAAAAAATAAAGAGGACGAAAGAGAAGAACCAGAAATGAAGAGAGAACAAGATTAGAGAAAAAAGAAGGAAACGGGAGAGTAAGAGAGAAGAATTAGGAAGGAAGGAAGAGAAAACAAGAATCGGAAAAGAAGAGAAAAGAATATTAAAGGGAAAGAAAGAAAAGCAGTGGACAGAGAACGAGATAGATAGATAGATAGACAGAGAGAGAGAGGAGAAGATGGGGGGAGAAAGAGAGAGAAAGGAAGAGGGAGGGAAGGAAGAAGAGAGAGAGAGAGAGAGAGAGAGAGAGAGAGAGAGAGAGAGAGAGAGAGAGAGAGAGAGAGAGAGAGAGAGAGAGAGAGAGAGAGAGAGAGAGAGAGAGAGAGAGAGAGAGAGTGAAAGAAAGATGCCAGAAAGATAGAAATAAAAAAAGGAGACGGGCAAGAAGAGAGATCGAAGAATGACGGAAGAGTGAGAAAGAGAAACGAGATAAGGAAGAGACAGAGAAAAGAGACCGAAATATATAAAGAGAGTGAGAAAGAGAAGTGAGATAAAGGAGAGACAGAGAAAAAGAAAATACAATACCCTCTGACACACACGCCCACAACCCCTCCCCCCCCTCCCTCCCTCCTCCTCTTTCTCCCTCTTACACAAACACATCACAATTCACCGATCTAAGATGTCGTTTTTTTCTTCTTTTTTCATATTCCGCTGATCTCTTATGTAAGATTTCACTTGTGTTGTTAGCTTTATTTTCTCTCAGAAGAGGGGAGGAGACAAGAATAAGGGGGAGGAAGAGAGAGAGAGAGAGAGAGAGAGAGAGAGAGAGAGAGAGAGAGAGAGAGAGAGAGAGAGAGAGAGAGAGAGAGAGAGAGAGAGAGAGAGAGAGAGAGGAAAGAGAGAGATTAAGAGAGAGAGAGAGAGAGAGAGAGAGAGAGAGAGAGAGAGAGAGAGAGAGAGAGAGAGAGAGAGAGAGAGAGAGAGAGAGAGAGAGAGAGAGAGAGAGTTAAGAGAGAGAGAGAGATTAAGAGAGAGAAGAGAGATTAAGAGAGAAGAGAGAGATTAAGAGAGAGGGAGAGATTAAGAGAGAGAAGCGAGAGAGAGAGAGAGAGAGATTAAGAGAGAGAGAGAGAGAGAGGAGAGAGAGAGAGAAGAGAGAGAGAGAGAGAGAGAGAGAGAGAGAGAGAGAGAGAGAGAGAGAGAGAGAGAGAGAGAGAGAGAGAGAGAGAGAGAGAGAGAGAGAGAGAGAGAGAGAGAGAAGAGAGAGAGAGAGAGAGAGAGAGAGAGAGAGAGAGAGAGAGAGAGAGAGAGAGCAGGGTGGTGAAAGGTAAGAGTTTCAAGATTTTCAATTTTTTTCGGCCATTCAAAATATTGAATTGTACTTATACAACTTTTCCGACACGGAGAACGTGTCAAGGAGACTACATAACAAATCGAAGCATATCAACAATATTTTCTATCGTATACACCAAAGCGAATAAAAAGGAAAAAAAAGTAAATATTATTCATTTACGTAACATAAAAAAATAAAAATAAATCCAGTACCTTGAGTGAATACTGAGATGAGAAATGTTTCGTAACCGCCCTTTTATTTTTTTTTTTTTTTTTTTTTTTATGCCTGGTGGTCACAGGAAGAATCCTTGGGCCGTCTTTTCTGTGGCTGTGCCTAAGGGAACACTGCGACTCGAGTATAGAGCAGTGTTGAATTGCGTGTAGTCCAGCGATATTTCCGATTTTCTGTAGTTTGTGATATGATCTAACGGTGAAAAAAGAAGATTTACTCTATATCTAGCGCTATTTTGAAGTTCCATATCTAGCGGGGAAACGAGGAAGTTTTATTCATATATTTATTTTTTTTATTTTTTATTTTTTATTTTTTTTTTAGTCCAGTAGGTGTTGTGATCGGAAGTTTTATTCGTATATTTAATGGTGTTTATTATTATTCTTTTTTTTAGTCCAGTGGGTGTTGTGATCGTTGACTGATAAGGGATTTTCGCGAAATAAATATTAATGGAAGGATCTGTAGACGAAAGTGACCTTATGCTGTGCTGTCATGTCATAATATTTCGGACATGGAATCATTTGAAAGCATTGTAGGTGTGTGATTCCTCCTCTTTATACCAGTATTTCCTTTAATTCTATTCTTTATCATTATTCTTTATAATTTTTTATTATTTATAATTCTATTCTTTATCAGTTATTATTATTCTTTTATGCTGTCTTTCGATAAGTCATTGCTATAGATCAGCAATAGCAGCGGGCCTAGTATAGACTCCTGGGGCAGTCCACTCGTCTAGGTCAGTCAAGGAGCAGTGTCGAGTGGC
>NW_020872962.1:363651-366151 GCF_003789085.1 Penaeus vannamei | reverse complement strand
CCTTTCCGTTAACTTTTTCAGCCAAGCAAAGTCAAATCAAGAGCTATATTCGAGACTGTTTGTATTTATGTAAGTTAAAATTGTTAAAAAAAATTGACGGAAAAAGTGCTAGTGTGACAGCACCTTTATGCGATAAGAATATTCACACTTGAAGAACTACATTACAATCACTTCAGGTACACTGGTGACGTCATAAATATGTCCTTGACGGAGGTAATAAAGGTAATAATAATTATATTAGTCACCCCTATTGCCAAGGCGATAGGGGTAACTGATGTAATTATTATTAAAAAAAAAGTAAAAATCATAAAAATCTATTAATATTTCTTTCTCAGTAATCCTGCTAACCAACTAACAAACAAACAAACTAACCAACGCTATTAAAAACATAATCTCAGGAAAGCTAATAATAATTACATCTTTACAGATACGATAACAAGAAAATGAGGCGGACGGCCGTCGTAGCAGCATGTACCTTAAGCCAATTTGCCATGGATTTTCAAGGCAATTTGGACCGTATTATTCAGTCCATTGCTCGAGCCAAGGTAGCGGGAGCGAGGTATAGATGCGGTCCCGAGATGGATATAACGTGAGTATAACGATGGCCGTAGGCGGGGGAACACACACGCACCACACACAATACACGCAGTATATATATATGTATATCACACACACACACACCACACACATATGTATATAATGTATATATATAATGTATTATATATATATATATATATATATATATATATATATAATATATATATATATATATACTGATATGCACACACACACATACATACATATGTGTATGGATAGATATGCATATATGTGTATATATATATATACATATATATATATATATATATATATATATATATATTATATATATATATGTATGTGTGGTGTGTGTGTGTGTGTGTGTGTGTGTGTGTTGTGTGTGTCTGTGTGTGTATGTATCCACACACACCCACACTGTAACGTAGCCGAGTCGTTGAGGGCGCAGAGTCGCTCCGGGCGTGAGACAGAATCTTGCGTTGGGAAGACAGACTCCGAGAATCTCCGCTTGACGGGTCTATTGTGGGGCGACCGGTGCAGGTGATGGACAGAGGTTCAGTCCGATCGGATGGTGATGGCTGTCTGTCTGTCGCTCGCAGGAGACCCAAGTTATATACCAGTTATCGTGGAATGTTGTTAGTCTGTGGTCCAGTGATCGGAGGGCAATGTCTTGGTCAATAGAAGGAATCGTTAAAGGGAAAGGGGAAAGTATGGAGCTTGAAGGCGGTGAAGGACAGGGGACAGGGGGACCAGGAGGGATAGGCCGCGGGGAGTAGGGAAGGAATCCAACGACGAGTAGAGGGAGGGTGGCGCTGGCAGGGGAAAACAGAGGCGTATCCTGTGTCTCGTTGGAGATTCGGGGGATGAGGGACAGGGGGCAGGGGGACCAGGAGGGATAGGCCGGGGAGTAGGGAAGGAATCCAACAACGAGTAGAGGAGGGTGGCGCTGGCAGGGGAAACAGAGGCGTATCCTGTGTCTCGTTGATTCGGGGATGAGGGACAGGGGGCCCGCGGCGAGTAGAGGGAGGGTGGCGCTGGCAGGGGAAACAGGGCGTATCCTGTGTCTCGTGGAGATTCGGGGGATGAGGGACAGGGGACAGGGGGGACCAGGAGGGATAGCCGCGGGGAGTAGGAAGAATCCAACGACGAGTAGAGGGAGGGTGGCGCTGGCAGGGGAAAACAGAGGCGTATCCTGTGTCTCGTTGGAGATTCGGGGGATGAGGGACAGGGGACAGGGGGACCAGGAGGGATAAGCCGCGGGGAGTAGGGAAGGAATCCAACGACGAGTAGAGGGAGGGTGGCGCTGGCAGGGGAAAACGGAGGCGTATCCTGTGTCTCGTTGGAGATTCGGGGGATTAAGTAGGTCTACGCTGGCAGGGTATCCTGTGTCTCGTGGAGATTCCTTACTTATTATAACCCTTTGGACTCAAGTGCATGTGGAGGGACAAGGGACGGCTTGACTGTACCGTGGAAGGCAAGGATGAGTGGGTGAGGGTGTTCAGGCGAGACGCAAACAAACAAACAAACAAACACGGGACTGACAGAGGGAAACGTGAGCGAGGAGGAGGGTAAATTGCTGTTCCCGGGCGATGAGTTGTGAGTTAGTCCCTGTGTAAGTGGAAAGCTGATGAGTGGCATTGTTAAGCGAGTTGACGGCGTCTGAAATAGCGTAGTGTCTCAAAGGTCCTCTTAAATCTGCTGACAACTGAGCTCGTAATCACCGAAACGAGCGTCAAGCTCATCATGTGTGGCAACTCCGAACAAGTATGATGTCTTCCATGAAATTGAATAGTTGTGTGTGTGCACGCGCGCGCGCGTTTTGTATCTGTGTATTTATATATCTGGATATGTATGTATATATACATATATATATATATATATATATATATATATATATATATATATATATATATATGTGTGTGTGTGTGTGTGTGTGTGTGTGTGT
>NW_020872962.1:336151-348651 GCF_003789085.1 Penaeus vannamei | reverse complement strand
CATGCAGACGCGTGATTTCGACCATGCAGACGGTGATTTGAAAGCATTGCAGATGTGGGTCGAAGCCATGCAGACGGTGATTCAAAGTCATTTGACGGTGATTCGAAACCACGCAGACGAAGCCATGCAGACGTTCGAAGCCATGCAGACGGTGATTCGAATGTCATGAACGACGGTGATTCGAAGCCAGGCAGACGGTGATTCGAAGTCATGCAGACGGTGATTCGAAGTCATGCAGACGGTGATTCGAAGTCATGCAGACGGTGATTAAGCCATGCAGATGGTGGTTCGAAGCCATGCAGACGGTGAATTCAAAGTTCATTTCTGACGGTTGATTCGAAACCACGCAGACGGTGATTTCGAAGCATGGCAGACGGTATTCGAAGCCATGACGGTGATTCGAAGTCATGAAACGGTGATTCGAAGCCATGCAGCACGTGATTTGAAGCCTATGCAGACGATGATTGAAGCCATGCAGAGTGATTCGACAGTCATGAAGACGGTGATTCGAAGCCATGCAGACGGTGATTCGAATTGCAGACGGTGATTCGAAGTCATGCAGACGGTGATTCGAAGCCACGCAGACGGTGATTCGAAGTCATGCAGACGGTGATTCGAAGCCATGCAGACGGTGATTCGAAGCCATGCAGACGGTGGATTTGGCCATGAGACGATGATTCGAAGCCATGCAGACGGTGATTCGAAGTCATGCATGATTGAAGCCATGCAGACGATGATTCGAAGCCATGCAGACGGTGAGAAGTCATGCAGACGGTGATTCGAAGCCACGCAGACGATGATTTGAAGCCATGCAGACGGTGATTCGAAGCCATGCAACGGTGATTTGAAAGCCATGCAGACGGTGATTTGAAGCCATGCAGAATTGAAGCCATGCAGACGGTGATCGAAGCCATGCAGACGGTGATTTGAAGCATGCAGATTTGAAGCCATGCAGACGGTGATTGAGACGGTGGTGCAGACGGTGCGAAGCCATGCAGACGGTGATTCCATGAGACGGTGATTCGAAGCATGCAGACGGTGATTCGAAGCCACGCATGATTCGAAGTCATGCAGACGGTGATTCGAAGCCATGCAGACGAAGCCATGCAGACGGTGATTCGAAGCATGCAGACGGTGATTCGAAGCCATGCTGACGGTGATTCGAAGTCATGCCATTCGATGATTCGAAGCCATGCAGAGTGATCGAGATGTGATTCGAAGTCATGCAGACGGTGATTCGAAGCCACGCAGACGGTGATTCGAAGCCATGCAGACGGTGATTCGAAGCCACGCAGACGGTGATTCGAAGCCATGCAGACGGTGATTTGAAGTCATGCAGACGGTGATTCCATGCAGACGGTCCATGCAACGGTGATTCGAAGTCATGCAGACGGTGATTCGAACCATGCAGACGGTGATTCGAAGCCATGCAGACGGTGATTCGAAGCATGCAGACGGTGATTCGAAGCCATGCAGACGGTGATTCGAAGCCATGCAGACGGTGATTCGAAGCCATGCAGGCGGTGATTCGAAGCCATGCAGACGGTGATTCGAAGTCATGCAGACGGTGATTCGAAGTCATATGACGGTGATTCGAAGCCACGAAGACGGTGATTCGAAGCCATGCAAGCGGTGATTCGAAGTCATGCAGACGGTGATTCAAAGTCATTCTGAATTCGAAACCACGCAGACGGTGATTCGAAGCCATTTGATTCGAAGTCATGCAGACGTGATTCACAGACGGTGATTCGATGATTCAAAGTCTGACGGTGATTCGAAACCACGCAGACGGTGATTCGAAGCATGCCATGCAGACGGTGATTCGAAGCCATGCAGACGGTGATTCAAATCAGACATTCAAAGTCATTCTGACGGTGATTCGAACCACGCAGACGGTGATTCGAAGCCATGCAGACGGTATTTGAAGCCATGTGATTCGAACCATGCAGACGGTGATTAGAAGCCATGTAGACGGTGATTCGAGTCTTTTCGCCCCCCCCCCTCAAAAAAATGATAATAATTACAGGAACAAAAGACCCTTTTTGTCAAGAAAAAAAAAGAAAAAAAAATATATATTACAATTTCTCTTCCATTACTCACACCTATCCATCTCAAATAAAAAACCCTTATTCCTAGACATACGTTGAGCCAGGGGGATTACGTACCTAAAAAAAAAAATAATAAATAAATGAAAATAAAAAAACAAACAAAATGAATATCTAAAAGAATTGAATCAAAACCATTTAAAAACCAAATCAACAACCACTTTACAATAACCACACGCGTTCTAAACCACCCTATCCCTTTCTCCCGCCAAAAAAACAAAAGGTATTGTCAGACATAAGACGGATAGTGGGCCAGGAGGATTACGTGCCTAATGAGAATCGTGACCTGTGTCGACTCCTGGTTCGAACGCTTTGTTTACATGGCGCAGGCGAGTCGACGCGCCATCTTGCTCTGGCAGAGGCCCTAGCGAAGGAAATGGGAAGGTAATTGTGAAGATGAGGATGATAATGAGAGCGAATTCATGTCATTTTCCTCGTCACTGTTGTCTCAAAGTTTTTGTAAATCGATATCGTTCGTTGTAGTTTTCAGTTGAGTGTGATCACAGTAGATTTGGAATATATGAATCCTTCGTGTTTATTTTAGTGTGATTTAATCCTGTGAGATGATTTGATTGGATAAGTAGATAATAATTCTGTATCTTGCGTTGGTTAGCTAATTATTCAATCCAATTTTCTCTGTAAAAAAGCCGGCACACCACCGCTGACTTGAGCGGGTCTGTTCGGGCGATGCAAGCCGCCCTTGAAACTGCAAGCCAAGTCAAGCCGGACGCTGCCTCGCTCCGAGATCTTTTGTCGAGACTCAAGATGTCCTTCGCCTTTCTCTACGCCCAGGTATGCGAGCCGTGATTTTTGGCCAGGTGTGTATCTTGGGGTATGTGGCCCGCAAGTAGTGGCCAGGTATGTATCATGTCCAGGTGTGCCAGGTATGTATCTTTTGTGGCCAGGTATGTGTTGGTGGCCAGGTATGTATCTTGGTTTATGGCCAGGTGTGTATCACCAGGTATGTGTCCCGTGATTTGTGGCCAGGTATGTATCTTGGGATTTGTGGCCAGGTATGTTGGTGGCCAGGTATGTATCTTGGGATTTGTGGCCAGATATGTGTCCCGTGATTTTTGACCAGGTATGTATCTTGTGACTTTTGGATAACTGTAAATGTTGTGATTTGTGGCCAGGTGTGTATCTCGTGATTTTTGGCCAGTTATGTATCTTGTGAGTTGTGGCCAGGTGTGTATCTTGTGATTTATAGGCCAGGTGATTTGTGGTTATTTATGTACCGTATGATTTATGGCTCGGAATGTATCCCGTGCTTTATGGGTCAGGTGTGTATCCCGCGATTTGTAGCCAGGAATGTGTCTCTTAGGATTGGTGGCCATGTATGTATCTTGAGGTTTAGGGCCAATTGTGTATTTTTTATCCATCGCTTGGTATGTATCCCCTGATTTATGGCCAGATATGTATCCAGTGATTTATGATAGTGATGAGGATACATATGAGTAAACTTTCACCTCTATGTGTTTCGTGTATTCCATGTATGTCCGGGTATGTGGCCTGAGATATGTAGAATAGATACATAAACCTATCTATCTATCAGTCGATCGCTATGTTAGTCTGTCTGTCATATCTCTGACTATGTATCTGTTTATCTATCTAATTATATATTCATCCATCTATCTACCTACCTATCTGTTTGTCTATCTATCTATTCTGCCTGGTCATCTGTCTATCTAATTTTATATTCATCTATCTATTTAGTCGTATCCTATCTACCTATCTATCTATCTATCCATCCATCGGTCTATTTATCTATCGATATGTCTATCTACCCATATATATCTATCCATATGTCTATTTATCTGTCTATAGAATAATGCTTTGATGCAGTCATATAGTGTTCTTTATCTATCTATCCATTTATCTATCTAACCATCCATCTGTCTATTTATCTATCAAATATTGCCTTGGCACTTTATCTACCTATCTATCTATCTACGTATGTATCTATCTATCCATTCGCCTGTCTATTTATCTCTCTATAGAATAATGCATTAATACTTTATCTACCTATCTGCCTGCCCATCTATCTGTCTATCTATCTACATATCCATCTATCTATCTATTGGATAATGTATTGACACGTTGGTACAATCAAATTTATCTACATTACTAATTTATACGTTTTAAACGATTTTTTTACTTCGTACTTTTATCAAGATATGTCTGTATGGGGTGGGAGGAGTGATATAGGGGGGGGGTAAGTACCTCCTTAGTTTCTTAATTAGGCTAATGAGGGGGAACGGTGCGTCGCTTGATTAATTCTGCTTAATTAATGGGGTTTAAGGTAAGTGATTCCCGATATTTTCTGATATTCTCTCTCTCTCTTCTCTTCTCTCTTCTATCTCTCTGTCTCTCTGTCTGTCTGCCTGTCTCTGTCTGTCTCTGTCTCTCTGTCTCTGTCTCTCTCTCTGTCTCTCTCTCTCTCTCTCTCTCTCTCTCTCTCTCTCTCTCTCTATATATATATATATATATATATAATTATATATATATATATATATATAGATATAGATAGATAGATAGGTAGATAAATAGATAGATATTTTTTGCATTCTGCAAAGAAATGGCGATTCCAATGCGAGCTTTTCCTTAAGGCCGTATCCGATTTAAAGTTTAGGCGTACGGCACACATGCGTGCGGCACACATATGCGTACGGCACAGATATACGTACGGCACACATAGATTCCATTTTCGGGTAATAAGTACGAATCTAATCGAACCCAAGTCTGCGTAGCATTATCTTGTGCCGAGACGCCGCCATCGGGGGCTCGTCTGCCGTATCAATAGTCACTTCCATGCTTAATCTAGGATATTTTCTAAGTAGATTTCTTTTTGTTCTCCTCACTCTCTGTCTCTCTTATTCTTTTTTCTTCTTTTCCCATTATCGAAAATGGCTTGATTGCTTCCCCTTTCCTCTTTCCCTTTCGTCCCCCTCTCTCTCCTCCTCCTCCTCCCTCCTTCTTCTCTGCCACCTCCTCCCTCTTTCTCCTCCTCCTCTTTTTTTCTCCTCATCCCTCCTCTCTCCTCTCCTCCTCTCTCCTCCTCTCCTTCTCCTCCTCTCTCCTCTCTCCCTTCTCCTCCTCCTCCTCCCTCCTTCCCTCCCTCCCCTACATTCTCCTCCTCCTCATCATCATCCCTATTTCATCCCCCTCCTTCTCCTCCCTTCTCCTCCTCCTTCCTCCCTCCTCCTCCTCCTCCTCTCCTCCCTCCCTTCTTCTCCTCCTCCTCCTCCTCCTCCTCTCCTCCTCCCTCCTCCTCCTCTCCTCCTCTTCCTCCTCTCCTCTCCTCTACTCCCCTCCTCCCCATCCCTTCCCTCCCCCTCCTCTTCCTCCTCCTCCTCCCTCCCTCCCTCCTTCCTTCTTCCGTTCTTCGAGAAGCTTTCTTAATCTCCCTCACTCCCCCCTACCCCACCCCCCCCTTCATCCCCCGATCTCAAGAGGACCGAAAATTCCTCCCTCTACTTCTCGAGAGGACTCCTTAATCTCCCTCCCTCTTCATCCCCTCCCTCACCCCTCTTTCCCCCTTTCCCTAAACCCCATTTTATCGCTCTCTCTCTCTCCTTCCCCTCTTCATTCTCCTGTTGCTACAACCCGTCTATTTTTAATATCGATTTTATTTACCTTTACTATTCTATGTGTCATTTTGCCAGTTCTATATAATCCTATATACCTATCTTCATATTTACGTATCCATTCTTATCTTCCATGTGATATACACATTCCTCTGGGTTATCTTCATTCTCGTCTACGCATTCCTCCCACCCTACATACAGTTCTTCCATTCTCGTCTACGCATTTCCTCTGGGTTATCCCACCCTACATACAGTTATCTCCATTCTTGTGTACGCATTCCTCTGGGTTATCCCACCTTGCATACAATTCTATCTGTCCCCCGTATACAACAACATCCTACATTAGGAATATACAGCAACAACATCCAAATATACATCGAATCTACATCCTGTAATTCCCTTGTTTGCCGACTCCAGTCTGTCAACACAAGGCATATGACAGGAGAAGGCGATCCCGGGAAAGATGTCATTCTATCCTCTCTTTGCATTGTCCGTCCAATGTCGGATTCCGGATTACAGATTGGCCATTTTTAATATATGATAAGCGTGGAGGAAGAGAGGTGGAGGTGGAGGAACGTGTGCTAGGAGGAGGATAGATAGATAGGGGAGATAGATAGATAGATAGGTGGACATACAAATAAATAAATGAATAGATAGATAAATAGGAGGATATATAGATAAATAAATTAACAGATAGACAAAAGAATATATAGATAAATAGATAAATAAATGATAGGTATAAATAGATAAATAGATAGATAGATAGATAAATAGATAGTTAAATAGAAAGATAAATAGATAGATAAATGAACATAGGCTCAACAGGTTCTCGGTTGCAGAGTCAGATGAGGAGTAAGACATCGTTCGAAACGTCATTTTTTAAAATTCAGTGTGTATATATATATATATATATATTTTTTTTTCTCTCTCTCTCTTTCTTTCTTTTCTTTTCTTTTTTTTCTTTTCTTTCTTTTCTTTTTTTCTTTTCTTTCTTTTTTCTTTTTCTTTTTTCTTTTCTTTTCTTTCTTTATCTTTTTCTTTTTTTCTTTTTCTTTATCTTTCTAAGCAGTTTTTTTTCTACTATTTCTTTCATTGGAAGTAATGATCCTCCAGTTATCTCACTCTAAAGCGTTATCATCTATTCTTCCATCCACCGTTTATTCTTGCATTCTTCCATGTATCTCCCATCCTAAACACCTTCTTTTATCAACCAGGCCTCGAAAGAAGAAAAAGAAGAGAAAGGAAAAGAAAAAGGAGACGAAGAAAAAGAAAAAGAGATAGAAGAAGCCAAAGAAGATTCCTCTGACCACCTCCTCGTCTTGACCTCGGCCGACTGTGACCTCTTGGCGAGCGGGAAATGGGTCAAATTCGGTCATTTTTCAGGGGATGTGAACCTGGTTGGGAGATTCCCGGAAGCAGTGGTCAAGGAGGCGGTCGAGAAAGCCGCGCACAGGTGAGGCAGGAGGTGGAAAGGTGGAGGAAGACAGGTGGAGGTGGAGGAAGAGGTGAAGGAGGTGTGAAGGGTAAAGATGGAAGGGGAGGTGGAGGTGGAGGAAGAGAGGTGGAGGTGTGAAGGGTAAAGATGAGGGTGGAGGTGGAGGTGGAGCGGAGGGAGGTGGAGTGGAAGGTGAGGAAGACAGGTGGACTGGTGAAGGAGGTGAAGGTGGAGGTGGAGAAGAAGGTGGAGGTGGAGGAAAAGGTGGAGGTGTGAGGAAGGGGGGAGGTGGAGGAAGGTGGAGGGAAAGAGGTGGAGGTGGAGGAAGACAGGTGGAGGTGGAGGAAAGGTGGAGGTGGAGGAAGACAGGTGAGTGGAGGAGAAAAGGTGGAGGTGGAGGTGGAGGAAGACAGGTGGAGGTGGAGGTGTAGGAAAGGTGGAGGTGGAAGTGGCACGGTGGAGGTGGAGGAAATCAGGTGGAGGTGGAGAAAAGGTGGAGGTGGAGGAAGAGAGGTGAAGGAGGTGTGAAAGGGGAAGATGGAAAGATGGAGGTGGAGATGGAGGAAGAGAGGTGGAGTGGAGGAGGTGTGAAAGGTGAAACTGGAAAGGTGGAGGTGGGATGGAGGGGGAGGATGAAAGGTGGTGGAAAGATGGAGGTGGAGGAGGGGAAAGGTGGAGGTGGAGGAGGAGGAGAAAAGGTGGAGGTGGAGGTGGAAAGGGAGGAGGAAGATGAAAGGGAGGTGGAGGTGGAAAGTGGAGGAGGTGGAAGGTGGAGGAGGAGGAGGTGGAGTAAGGTGGATGAAAGGTGGAAGGAGGTGGTGGAAGGTGGAGGAGGTGAAAGGTGGAGGGAATGTGGAAAGTGAATGTGGAAGAGGTGGAAAGGTGAATGTGGAAGAGGTGGAAAGGTGAATGTGGAGGAGGTGGAAAGATAACGATAAGATAACGATAATGCAAATGATCGTAGCAACGAGTGCATTTGCCTCAGCTGATCAACGGAGTCTCAATTCAACGGCCAACCTGAAGCTCTCAGCTGTAACCTCTGATCCAAAGCTCACATTTGAGTTGCTTATTAGGAATATAATAGTTTCTTATTAATATATAATATATAATAGTTTCTAATATATAATATATAATAGTTTTTGATATATAATATAATAGTTTCTAATATATGATATATAATAGTTTCTAATGTATAATATATAATATATAATATATAATAATATATAATATATGATAATATATAATATATAATAGTTATAATAATATAATAGTTTCGAGCAGTTTCTTCTTATTTCGGCATCATTCGGAATTTTAGACCAGCGTTGTCCAAACTGGGGTACGCAACGTAGATCTTAAGGGTACGTGAACAAATAAGGAACACGTACACACTCACACACACACACACACACACACACACCACACACACACACACACACACACACACACACACACACACACACACACACACACACACACACGCACGCACACGCACACGCACACACGCACGCACGCACGCACGCACGCGCACACACACACACACACACACACACACACACACACACACACACACACATACACACATACACACATACACACACACACACACACACACACACGCACACAAAAAGAAACGTCACGTGTTCTATGAATCATCTTTTTTATTCGTGTATTAAATTGGAATTTATTGACCAACACTCATATTTATTATATTATTTGCATTATCCTATATAAAACACTGTGCTAGATGTATTTTTTTTTCTTTTGTTCTGCCTCATTTTGAGTATTGTTCTCCTGTGTGCTTATCTACTGCAGAATCACATTTAAGACTGCTTGATCGTTCTTTTTAATTCCATTAAATTTCTCCTGTCTGACTTAAATTTGGACATTGGACATCGTAGGGTTATTGGGGCTCTTTCAGTCTCATTTAAGATTGTAAGCGATAATTTCACCAGATTTTTATCAACCTACAAGAGTTTGAAGTCTATATCCCTCAATTCGATGGCATTTGATGTAAGTCGATCGTCTACAAGTCAGTTTTGTAGATGCTTTTTTACTACTATTTTGTAGACTTTGGAAGAGATTACCTTCAGAGATTATAACTTTTCCGACTCTTGATAAGTTTAAAAGATTAGCTATGTTTTTCTTACGTAATTAGCTGACTTTCCATCTTCTCATACTTTCTTAGCTGTATCTTGACCTGCACTGACACCTTTGGTGTTATAAATCTCGATTTTTTCAGTGTGGCTCTTTATATAGCTTACAATAATGATAATGGTAACAATTATAATAGGAATGATAATAATAATGATGATGATAATAGCAATAATAACGATAACAGAACTATTACTACTTGATGAAGATGATAATAACAATAATGATGATGATAATGATAAAGACAGTGTTAATGATAACGATGCTAATGATGATGATGATGACAATATGATAATGATAATAATAATAAATAATAATAATAATAAAATAATGATAATAACAATAACAATGATAATATTGATAAATAATAATGATAATATTGATAATAATAATAATAATAATAATGATGATGATTCACCCTCTTTAATCCCCTCTTCTTGTTATTCTTTTTTTTTCCCACAGCCTCGCTCTACCTTCTCTCGCTGATATTCTCCGCGAACACGAAAAGAAGACGAAGAAGGAGAACCACGAAGAAAAGGAAGAAGAAGAAGGAAGATTAGGAAAAGGAAAAACACGAGAAGAAACAGAAGCAAACGAAGAAGGAAAAGGAGAAAGAAACGCAGGAGAAACAAAGGAAGAAGAAGGAACAGAAGGAGAAAAAGGAGTGCCAAAGAGTGCCATGAATATGGAGGAGGTGGCACTGTGCCGACACCTTCAGTACGGGGAAGGTTGTGGCCCTTACTCCATGTTTGGCAAACTCTGCTGGCTGTGGGGCGAGGGGCGTGGCGTGCAGGAGGTGAGGTTGGGAGGAGGAGGTGGAGGTGGTGGGGAGGAGGGAGGAGGTGGAGGTGTGGTGGGTGGATGGATGATAGAGGGGGAGGAGGTGGAGGAGGAGGAGGAGGGTGGAGGAGGAGGAGGATGGTGGAGGGGGAGGGAGAAGGATGTGGAGGTGGATGGAAGATGGTGGAGGTGAGGTTAGGTGGAGGAGGAGGAGGAGGTGGTGGTGGTGGTGATGTTGAGTGGAGGTGGAGGAGTTGGGGGGAGGATGGTGGAGGAGGAGGAGGTGAGTTTTGGGGGGAGCGTGGTGGAGGAGGAGGGAGGAGGGAGGAGATGGAGGTGGGAGGTGGAGGTGGAGGGAGGGAGGAGGAAGGTGTGGTTGGGTGGAGGGGATGGAGGATGAGGGGGAGGAAGGTGGAGGAGGAGGTGGAGAGGAGGAGGAGGGTGGTGGAGAGAGGAGGAGTTGGTGGAGGGGAGGAGGAGGATGTGGAGGTGGATGGAAGATGGTGGAGGTGAGGTTAGGTGGGATGAGGAGGAGGAGGTGGTGGTGGTGGTGATGTTGGGTGAGAGGTGGAGGAAAGGTTGGGGGAGGGATGGTGGAGGAGGAGGAGGTGAGGTTGGGTGAGGATGTGGAGGAGGAGGAGGAGGTGGATGGTGGAGGAGGTGGAGGTGAGGTTAGGAGGTGGAGGTGGGAGGAGAAGCAGGAGGAGGAGAAGAAGAGGGAAGAGAAGAAGAAGAAGAAGAAGAAGAATAGGAGGAGGAGGAAGAGTAGGGGAAAGAGTGAGGAGGAGGTTGGTGGTGGGGAGGGGGTGGAGTGTCAGGAGGACAGGTGAAAGGTATGGGGGGGCAGTGTCGATAAAGAACACTGATAAACAACGACAGAACACTTTTAAATGATAATAATAATCATACTCCTACTACTACTAATGATGATAATGATGATACTAATAATAATAATAATGATCACAATAATAGACACACATTCTCTATCCCCCAGATCGCGCGCAAAGTCAAGACCTACTTCCGCAACTACAGCAACTTGCAACACAAGATCTGCAATGCAACTCAAACCTACTATGTACCGGGCACAGGACCTCTCCAGGATGTCAGACCCATCGTCTCCTCAGCGAAATGGACTTGGCAATTCAACGAAATCGATCTCGCGGTGGGTAAGAAGGGAGGGAGAGGGAAGGAGGGAGAAAGGAAGGGACAGGGAGGGAGGAGAGGGAGGGATAGAGGGAAGGGAGGGAGAGGGAGGGAGAGGGTGGGAGGGAAGAGGGATGGAGGGAGAAAGGAAGGAGCGGAAGAAAGGGAGGGGGAGGGAGAGGGTGGGTGGAGGGAGAGAAGGAGGGAAGGATAGAGGGAAGAGAGGGAGAGGGTGGGTGAGAGGGTGGGAGGGAAGAGTATGGAGGGAGAAAGGAAGGGAGAGGGAGGGAGGGAGGGAGAGGGTGGGTGAGAGGAGGGAAGGAGAGGGAGGGAGAGGGTGAGAGGGAAGAGGAGGGAGGGAGAAAGGAAGGAAGAGGGATGGAGAGGAAAAGAGAGGGAGAGGGAGGGAGAGGGAGGGAAGGATAGAGGGAAAAGAGGGAGGGAGGGAGAAAGGTAAGGAGTAGGAGGAAGGGAGAGAGATGGTGGGAAGGAGGGAAGGAGAGGATAGGGAGGATGGAGGAAGAAAGGAAGCGAGAGAGAGGGAGGGAGAGTGTGGATGGGAGGGAGGGAGGGATAGAGGGAAGAGAGGGAGGAAGGGAGGTAGATGGTGGGAAGGATGGAGAGGAAAGGAAGTGATAGGGAGGGAGAAAAGAATGAAGAGGGAGGGAGAGGGTGGGTGGGAGGGAGGGATAGAGGGAAGAGTGGGGAGGAAGAGAAAGGAAGGAAGAGGGGAGGGAGGGGGAATAGATGGGGAGAGGGAAGAAAGGGAGGGAGGAAGGGAGGGAGAGAGCGGGAAGGAGGGAAAGAGAGAGAGAGATTGGAAGGGAGGGAGGAAAGGAAGGAGAGAAAGGGAGAGAGGGAGAGAAGGAGAGAAGGAGAAAGAGAAAGAGGGAGAATGAGAGAGGTAGGGAAGGAGGAAAAGAGGGGGATGTAAGGAAAGGATGGATGGAGAGGGAGTGGGAAGAAAGGAGAGAAATAGGGAGAGAGGGAGGAGAGAAAGAAGGAGGGTTGAGGGGAGAAGTGAAAGGGAAGGAAGACGGAGGAGGAAACGCGGAAAAAATAATAAAAAAGGGAGGAGGAAGGAAGGGAGAGGAATAGGAGAGGAGGGAAGGAAGCGAAGGAGAAGAGAGAGAGCAAGAGAGAAGGAAAAAAGTGTTTATTCCCATTTTGTCATTCTTTGGTTAAAAAAAAATATGGTTGTCGCCAAGATTAGGCTTACTGACAGACAGACAATCGGAGACTGATTAAACACTCGTGCACACATCCAATTAAGCCTTAATCAAACCTTAATTAAACATTAAT
>NW_020872962.1:321151-323651 GCF_003789085.1 Penaeus vannamei | reverse complement strand
TTTGTTTTTTCGTGTGTTTTTTCATTATGCTTCGAGTTGCATTACTCTTATGGTGTTTTCCTGTTTCTATCTCTTTTTTCTTTATTAGACTCTCTCTCTCTCTCTCTCTCTCTCTCTCTCGCTCTCTTCTCTCTCTCATCTCTCTCTCTCTCTCTCTCTCTCTCTCTCTCTCTCTCTCTCTCTCTCTCTCTCTCTCTCTCTCTCTCTCTCTCTCTCTCTCTCTCTCTTCTCTCTCTCTCTCTCCAGCTTCATCACCATCTCCCTCTCCTTCTTCCTCTCCCTCTACCCCTCCCTTTTTCTTTCTTTCTCTCACCATAATCGTAAAGTTTGGACCTTCCCAGCTGAGTCTGTCTCCGCTCCTCCCCTCTCCCCTCTCCCCTCTCTCCTCCCACCCCCTCTCTCCCCACTTCCCCGCTCTCTCCCCACCCCCCTCTCTCTCTCTCCCAACCCCCCCTTTCCCCTCTCCCTCTCTCTCCCCTCTCTCTCCCCACTCTTCGCCTCCTTGTATTTGTCTCCCCATAAGCCAAAGAACACGAGAAGCGCCCAATCTNTGTGTAGCCTTATTAACATAGAACCTGTGATAATTTCTGTATTTGCGTCAGTTAAGCATACTAGGCGTGATCTACTAATTACTCTGAGATATTAGGTCCATTTTTAAATCATTTAGGATTTAATTATACACGCAACATGTGGCAAGGGTCAGTTGCTATACCAGCGGTTGCCCATCAATGTGTGTGTGGTGTGTGTTGTGTGTGAATTAATGCATTTGTTTAACACAATTAGAATCTTTAGTTTTATATTTCTTAACATTTGAACTTTCTTACCAAATGCCTTATATGTACTTGATAACTAATGTATATGTATATATTTATAATATATATATATATATATATATATATATATATATATATCGTATATTAATATATTATATATATATTAATATAATTATATAACAATAATATATATATATATATATATATATATATATATATATATATATATATATTATATATATATATCTTATTCTTAAGGAGGGGGGGGGGCTTCAATTAATCGACTAATTGGGGATGTCTTTTATTTTTTACTATAATTTGATTTTTAAAGAAAATTGCTAATAACTGCAGAAAAGGAAGGCAAATACTGGCGCTTGTCATGATTAGAATAAGAACAATGTATTGTCATTCAAACCGTCTAATCCCAAGGTTCATGCCGTCTCGACTTCCTCCTTAAGACACTCCCCATTCCCCTTGGCATGATCTATTAACTACTGGGAGGTTGTTGCGTAAGTTTCCCAAACATTAACAATATTCAGCCTAACATTTTTCATCGGGTTCGAGTCCCATACACTGCTTGGCTATCGACCTCCAGGTAGTTATAGTCTTCATAAGTCGTTTCCCAAACATTGACAACATTCACCAAACATTTTGCATCGGGTTTGAAGTCCCATGCCTTGCCTGGTCATCGAGCGACCCTCCAGGTAGTTATCGTCATGGAACCACTTCGTAACTGCCCTAGACGTATGTATAAGGCAGTTATCCTCCACATATATTGTTTCTAGGAAGGGCAAAATATCAGCGTACTGGTGTGAGGAACATTTTATTTATCTAACCATTCGATATATTTGCCTAAGATGCATTTCTCTCGTTTAGCCCATCAAGATCCCCCCCCCCCCGCCCCCGGCCACATATGTTACAGATCACGTGAACCTCGCCGTTTATAGATAAAGGTCTGTCATAAGTGAAATGAATAATATACAGAACCCGACATGAAATAGACGTATAGGACACTATTATGCATAAACAAATATCTTAATATCGCAAATTGAAATGAATTAATTTGAGAGAAAAAAAAACATAAAAACATGAAAGGGTTAATAATAAACATTTTATCTCATCAATGGAACTTTGTGTATTTTTCTCTCTCCATATTCTTCGCCGGTATCTAATCATTCTCCACATATTACCTTCTCCATGTCGTTTGTTCCTTTCTTTGATGGCATTCTTTGATGTATCCCATAAGCGTGTAATCGTTTTCTCGTGGTGTGGTCCTTAAAGGAGTTTTAAGTCTTCAGGAATTTTAGCAGCAGTGGCGAGAAAGGGCGGTCGTTATGGGCGTACCTTCTCCCACTTACCTATCTTATTACACACACCGCACACGCACACCCACAACACACACACAGCAGACACACACATACATAACACAGACAGACCACACATACACGGACACACACACATCACACGCACATCATACACACATACACACACAACACACACACACACACACACACACAAACACACACAACACACACACACACAACAACACACATCACATGACCTCAGCTTGGCAGCCTCGTTTCAACCAAGGTCTATATTAGTACTTATATAGACCTTGGTTTCGACCTCGGATTTTCTACATTATGACGTCATAGACAATCTGACACATTTTTTTTCTTATTTAGCACAGCCTCAAAATATATATTCAGGAATTGGTGAATAAAACA
>NW_020872962.1:286151-298651 GCF_003789085.1 Penaeus vannamei | reverse complement strand
ACGCATATTCTACACACTACAAGTATTTTATTTTCGAGTTGGAGGGAAAAAAAGATGATTAATTAATAAAATCGCTGTAAATAAGGAATCAAGACAAACAAAGCAATTCCAGCGTTCATTTCTGAATTCCAGGTTCTCTTTTTTCTCTGGTATATTTTTATTTTATTATTTTCTTGTTACTTTGTTTTATTTTGTGAAAGGAGTAAGGAGGAGGGAGGAGGGGAAGAAAGAGAGAAAGGAGGGGGAGGGGAGGGGAGGGAGAGAGAGGGAGAGAGAGAGAGAGAGAGAGAGAGAGAGAGAGAGAGAGAGAGAGAGAGAGAGAGAGAGAGAGAGAGAGAGAGAGAGAGAGAGAGAGAGAGAGAGAGAGAGAGAGACAGAGACAGGGACAGACAAAGACAAAGAAAGACAGACAGAGAGAGAAGAGACAAGCAGACAGACATACAAAATAGAGAGCGCCGATAGAGAGAGAGATAGATACAAAAAGAGCAGAGAGACACAAAAACAGAGACAGAGTTAGAAAAGACATAGAGAGAGAGAGAGAGACAGACAGACAGAGAGAAAGAGAGAGAGAGAGACAGACAGACAGACAGAGAGAAAGAGATAGATAAAGAGACAGACAGACAGAGAGAAAGAGAGAGATATAGAACAGACAGAGAGAGAGAAATAGATGAAAGAGAGAGAGAGAGAGAGAGAGAGAGAGAGAGGCAAGAAAATCCTCCGAGCTGAGAGCACACACGCTCCCAGCTACCTTGATTAAACATGTCTTTCCAGCCATCCACGAGGGCACCGGCGACCATCTGTACAGGAAGGTAAAACGCGCCTGTTTAAGTTTATATTTAATACGCGCGATTGTGTGCTTTCGCTGCAACACTCGCTCGTAATCTGTGAGTGAAGAGGACTCGGGTTCTGCCTTGGGGAAAGGGAGGGAGAATGAAGGGGAGGAAGGGGAGGTTGGGTGGGGGAAGGGAGGGGAGAGTGGGTGGGGAAAGGAGGGGAGAGTTGGGTGGGGGAGGGAGGGGATGGTGGAAGATGGAAGGGGAAGGGAGGTGGGATAGAGGGGTAAGGGAAGGAGTAAGAGGATGGGGGAAAGGAGGGGAGAGTTGTGGGGGAAGGGAGGGGATGGTGGAGGATGGAAGGTAGGGAGGTGGGGATAGAGGGGTAAGGGAAGGAGGAAGAGGAAGGGGAGGAGGAAGGGAAGGGTTGGGTGGGGGGAAGGAGGGAAAGGGAGATGGGGATAGAGAGGTAAGGGAAGGAGGAAGAGGAAGGGGGAGGAGGTTTGGGTTGGTTGGGGAGGGAGGGGATGTGGAGGATGGAAGGGAAGGGAGGTGGGGATAGAGGGTAAGGGAAGGAAAAAGGAGGAGGAGAGGAGGAAAGAGGGTTGGGTGGGAAGGGAGGGAAAGGGAGGGAAAGGAGGTGGGGATAGAGAGGTAAGGGAAGGAGGAAGAGGAAGGGGGGGAAGGAGGAGGAGATGAGCAGGTGAAGGGTAGGGAAAGAAGGAGGGAGGAATGGGAGGGAATGGATTGGATGGGGAGGGAAGGGGGAAGGATATGGGGAGGAGGAGGTGAAGGGAAGTGGATGAAAGGAAGGGGCAAAGGAGAGGAGGAGAGAGAAGGGGAGGATACGGGAGAGGGAGTGGAGAAATTAAGAGGATGCGAAAAGGGAAAAGTGGAGATGAGAAGGAGGAAGGGAACAAGGGGAAAGGAGGAAAGAAGAGTGGGAGAAAGGACAAAGGGAAGGGAAGGAAGGGGAGAAAGAGGGGAGAGGGAGACCAGAGGAAAGAAAAAACGGAGGAAGGGGGAAAAAATGACAAATAGAAAGAGAAGAAGAATATAGAATAAATTAAAAACAAAAAGAGCACATAAAGGAAATAGCGAAGGATGTGAAAAGGGAAAAGGAGGAATAAGAAGACTCAAGACAAAGAAAATGAAAAGGAAGAAAGTACACGAAAGGGAGAAACAGTTAATCAGGGAAGAGGGAGAGAGGGAAAAATATGAGAAAAGATTGAGAGCCAGAGGGGAAAGAAGCAAAGGGGAGAGTGGATAGGAAGAGGGAAAGAAGAAGAAGGGGAAGAAGGGGGGAAGGGAAGAGGGGAGAGAGAGGGGAAAGAGGGGAGAGTGGACAGGAAGATGGGAAAAGTGGAGGAGAAGAGGGGAGAGAGGAGGAAGAAGAGGAGGGGAAGAGGGGAGAGGAGAGAAGGGGGAGAAGAAGGGAAAAAAGAGAAGGGGGAGGGGAGAGAGGGGGAATAAGGGGAGAGAAGAGAAGGGGAAGGGAAGAGGGTAGAGAGAGGACGGAGAGGGGAGAGGCAAGAGTAATCTGTACATATGAGGAAAATGTCTTGTTTTCGTGCAAGGTAATAAGACGGAAGGGGAAAGGGAGAAGGGGAGAGGGTGGAGGGGGAAGGGAGAAGGGGAGAGAGACACAGAAGGTCGCACTACTCCCCCCCCCCTCCCCACCTCCCCTTCCCCTCCCTAGCCTGTCTCCGAAGTAACATATACATTACCCTAAAAATAATCTTAAAATTTTGGTCTTCTAGCTTATCATAGTCCCTCCCCAAACTTTTTTTTTTTTGTCTTCCTATGTTAATCTTCCCGTTTCTTCTCTTCGCTTTTCCTCTATAACTCTTCTTCTTCTTCTTCTTCTTCTTCTTCGTGTTTCTCTTACTTTTTTTTCCTCTTCTCCCTTCATTTTATTTGCTCTTTTTCTTTTTTCTTTCTTTTCTTTTCTTCTTTCTTCAATTTCTCATTCTCCTCCTCTTTCTTTACCTACTTACTCCAATCACCCTTCCTACTCCTCTTTCTCCTCCTCTTCTTCCCTTCTTTCTTTCCCTCTTCCTCCTCATCATCATCCTCATCTTCTTCCTCTTCCTCCTTTTCCATCTTCTAACTTCCCCCATCCTCATCCTCCTTCACCTCTCTCTCCTACTCCTCTTTTTTTCTTAATATTATCTTCTCCCTCCTCTTCCTTCTCTTCCTCGCTTTCCTCTCTCTCCCCAAACATGTCGCCTTCTCCTCCTCTTTCTTCACCTCCTTCGCCTCTCCTTCTCTTCCTCCTCCTACTCCCATTCATTTTTCTCTTCCTCCTCCTCATCTTTCTCCTTTATTTCTTCCTCCTTTATTTCTTCCTCCCCTTCTATCTTTCCCTCCTTCTCCTCCTCCTCCCCCTCTTTCTCCTCCTCCCCCCTCTATCTCCTCCTTCTCCTCCTCCTCCTCTTCCTCCTCCTCCTTCCCCTCTACTTTTTCCTCCTCTTCCTGCTCCTCCTCCTACTCTTCAGCATCATCATCAATCATCCTCTACCCTCCTCTACTTCATTTCTCCTCCTCCTTCCTCCTCCTCCTACTACTACTACTACTACTACTACTACTACTACTACTACTACTCCTCCTCCCCCTCTACTCTTCCTCCTACTCCTTCTCCTCCTCCTCCTCTACTTCCTCTACTTCTTATTATTACTTCTTCTCCTCCTCCTCCTCCTCTCCCTCCTTCCTCCTCCTCCTCCTCCTCCTCCTCCTCCTCCTCCTCCTCCTCCTCCTCCTCCTCCTCCTCCTCCTCCTTCCTCCTCCTCCTCCTCCTCCTCCTCCTCCTCTCCTCCTCCTCCTCCTCCTCCTCCTCCCTCCACCCCTCCTCCTCCTCCTCCTCCTCCTCCCTCCTCCTCCTCCCCTCCTCCTCCTCCTCCTCCTTCCTCCTCCTCCTCCTCCTCCTCCTCCTCCTCCTCCTGACCCCAAGCGGCCCCTTCCTCCTCTGATAAAACTAAAATTACAAACAAGCGATGAATGGATTACTGAAAGGGGGAATTACATGAATATTACTCTCGTTTTTTTTTTCTTTTTCTTTTTTTTTTTTTATTTTTTTTTCTTTGTCCATTCTAGTTAGTTGCTCGTTTCGCCGAAGGAGTTACTAAATAAACACGTGTGTGTATTTGTATGAATGCGTGTGCGTGTGCGTGGGTGTGTGTGCGTGGGTGTGTGCGTGGGTGTGTGTGCGTGTGTGGTGTGTGCGTGCGTGGGTGTGCGTGGGTGTGTGTGCGTGGGTGTGTGTGCGTGGGTGTGTGTGGTGTGTGTGGGTGTGGTGTGTGTGTATTTGGGTTGGTGTTTTGGTTGGTTGTTTTTATGTGTAGTATGTCTGTGGATTGGTTGTGCATGTGAGTGTGGCGTGTTTATGTGTGTTTATGTGTGTGTATGGTGTGTGTGTATTGTGTATGTGTGTGTATGGTTGTGTGTGTGTGCGTGTGTTGTTTGTGTTGTGTGTGTTTGTGTGTGTGTGTGTGTGTGTATATGTGTGTGTGTGTTTATGTGTGTGTGTGTGTTTTGTGTGTGTGTTTATGTGTGTGTGTGCGAGAGTGCGTGGTTGTAAGTGTATGTTCCACACACTCTTTCACATCTCCGTTCCCCCCCCCCCTCACCCATTACCACCCACACACACTCCCTCCTCTTCCCTCCCTTCCACTCCTTCCCTTCCTCATCCACCCTCCCACCCTCCCACCCCCTCCAACCGCCCATCCACCCCACCCTCCTCCTTCCCTTTGCTCCTTCCGTTCTCTCTCTCTCTCTCCTTCCTCTCCTCTCCCTCCCTCCCTCCTTCGCTAATTGGCGATCGTCCGTCCGTCCATCCGCCTCGTGTTCCGCCATTCGTCTGCAACCCTTCCTCAATTCATCCGCCGCTCATCCTTAATTCGTCCGCACATTGTCCGTCCGTCATCGTCCGCAAAACCCGCCACTCGTCCGCAACTACAAAACCCTCCACTCGTCCGCAAAAACCGCCACTCGTCCGCAAAACCCGCCACTCGTCCGCAAAACCCGCCATCGTCCGCAAAACCCGCCACTCGTCCGCAACTCATCCGCAAAACCGCCACTCGTCCGCCGCAAAACCCGCCACTCGTCGCTCATCCGCAAAAACTCGCCACTCCGCAAAACCCGCCATCCGCACTCGTCCGCAAACCCGCCACTCGTCCGCAAAAACCCGCACTCGTCCGCAACTCATCGCAAAACCCGTCCACTCGTCCGCAACTCGTCCGCAAAACCCGCCAACTCGTCCGCAAACGTCGTCCGCCAAACCCGCACTCGTCCGCAACTCATCCGCAAAACCCGCCACTCTCCGCAAAACGTCCGCAAAACCCGCCAGCTCGTCCGCAAAACCCGCCACTCGTCCGCAAAACCCGCCACTCGTCCGCAAAACCCGCCACTCGTCCGCAAACCCGCCATTCCGCAACTCGTCGAAACCCGCCACTCGTCCGTCACTCATCCGCAAAACCCGCCACTCGTCCGCAAAACCCGCCACTCGTCCGCAACTCATCCGCAAAACCCGCCACTCGTCCGCAACTCATCCGCAAAACCCGCCACTCGTCCGCAAAACACTCGCGCACTCATCGTCCGCAAAAACCCGCCACTCGTCCGCACTCATCCGCAAAACCCGCCACTCATCCGCAAAACCCGCCACTCGTCCGCAAAACCCTGCCACTCGTCGCAAAACCCGCCACTCGTCCGCAAAAACTCGTCCCAACTCATCCGCAAACCCGCCACTCGTCCGCAAAACCCGCCACTCGTCCGCAAAATCATCCGCAAAACCCGCCACTCGTCCGCAAAACCGCCACTCGTCCGCAAAAACCCGCCACTCGTCCGCAACTCATCCGCAAAAGCCCGCCACGCGCACTCATCCGCAAAACCCGCCACTCGTCGCATCCGCAAAACCACTCGTCCGCAAAACCCGCCACGTCCGTCCGCAAAACCCGCCACTCGTCCGCAAAACCCGCCACTCGTCCGCAAAACCGCCACTCGTCCGCCAAACCCGCGTCGCCACTCATCCGCAAAACCCGCCACTCGTCCGCAAACCCCGCCACTCGTCGCGCAAAAACCCGCCACTCGTCCGCAAAACCCCGCCACTCGTCCGCAACTCATCCGCAAAACCCGCCACTCGTCCGCAAAACCCGCCACGTCCGTGCGCAAAACCCGTCCGCAAAACCCGCCACTCGTCCGCAAAACCCGCCACTCGTCCGCAAAACCCGCCACTCGTCCGCAATCGCAAAACCCGCCACTCGTCCGCAAAAACCCGCCACTCGTCGCAACTCATCGCGCAAAACCCGCCACTCAATCCGCAAAACCCGCCACTCGTCCGCAAAACCCGCCACTCGTCCGCAAAACCCGCCACTCGTCCGCAACTCATCCGCAAAAACCCGCCACTCGTCCGCAATCCGCAACTCATCCGCAAAACCGCCACTCATCCGCAAAACCGCCACTCGTCCGCAAAACCGCCACTCGGCACAACCGCCACTCGTCCGCAACTCATCCGCAAACCCGCCACTCGTCCGCAACCCGCACTCGTCGTCCGCAAAACCCGCCACTCATCCGCAAAACCCGCCACTCGTCCGCAAAAACCCGCCACTCGTCCGCAACCAAAACCGCCACTCGTCGCAAAACCCGCAAAACCCGCCACTCGTCCGCAAAACCCGCCACTCGTCCGCCATCCGTCTCGGCCAGAATCAAAGAGCCTTTCTCGCGGACGATTCAATTAGTCCGGTCCTCGGCTCGCCCCCGGGATGCCCCTCCCCCCCCCCCTGGCCGATAATCTATTGCGTCGACTTGTCGCTATGGATACGCCGACGCCGGAGGGGGGGGGGGGGGTGAAGGGAGGGAAGGGAAGGAGGAAAGGGGAGGGGTGGAGGGGGTGAGGGGTGAGGGGGGAGGGGGAGGGAAGGAGGGAAGGGAGGGAAGGAAAAGAGGGAGGGAAGGAGGAAAGGGGAGGGAGGGGGAGGGAGGGAGGGAGGAGGAGGGAGGGGAAAGGGGAGGGGTGGAGGGGAAAGGGAGGGAAGGGGGAGGGGAAAGGGAGGGAGGGAGGGAGGGAGGGTAGCTGGAGGGGAAAGGGTGGGGTGTAGGGAGAGAGGGGAGGGAAGGGGGAGGGGAGAAGGAAAGGGAAGGAGGGAGGGAGGGTGCGAAGGGGAGGGGTGGAGGAGGGGAGGGAGGGTGCGAAGGGGGAGGGGTGGAGGGAGGGAGGGAGGGAAGGGGGAGGTGTGGAGGGGAGAGTGGGAGGGGGGAGGGGTGGTAGAGAAGCGGGAGGGGAGGGGTGGAGGGAGAGAGAGAGGGGAAAGGGAGGGAAGGAGGGAAGAGGGAGGGGAGAAGGAAAGGGAAGGACGGGTGGAGATTGGAAGTGGAGGAAAGAGTGGGAGGGGGGAGGAGTAGTAGAGAAGCGGGAGGGGGAGGAAGCGATGAAGAGGTGGAAGGGGTGGAGAGGAGAGTGGAAGCGAAGGAGAGGGGAGGGTGGTGGGGAGAGTTGGAGGGGGAGATGGAACAGGAGAATGAGAAGGAAGGAGGAAGGGAGGTGGGGGAAGGGGTGAGACGGAGAGACGTGGAAAGGAAAGAGGTGGATAGCAGATAAATAGGGGAGAGGACAGCGAAGAGAGAAGAAAAGGATGAGAGGGAGAGTGAAGAAGAGAGAAGAGGAGGATGAGAGGGAGAATGGAGAAGCGAGGAGAAGAGTGGTGGGGAAAGATAGAAGTGAAGACCTTGGAGAGAAGGGAGAGGGGGAGAAGTAGAGGGCTAAAAAGAGGAAATGAGATAGAGGAAGGGAAGGGAATGGAGAAGAGGGAGGAAGAGGGAGGAAGGGGAAATGGGATAGTGGGGAGAAATTTGGAGGGGGAGGAAAGAGGGAATGGGGAGGGGGACAGGGACAGGGAGGAGGGGTTAGTGGGGGGTAGAGGAGGAGAAAGGAGATGGAGAGCAGAGAAGGAGAGGAGAAAGAATGAGGGAGGAAGCGCGGAAGGGAGAAGATGGAGATCGAGGGAGAAGAGGAATAAAAAAAACGATCGAAAAAGAAGAGGAAAAGAATAATCAAATAAAAATGAAGAAGCAGAACGGACGAAGAGAAATAGCGAATGAAAAAGAAACCAAAAAAGAGTCGAGAGGAGGAAGATGAGGATGGGAGACACCCAGAAACGAAAGAGGGAGAAAGGAGGGGAAGAGAAAGGGGACTCAGGAGGAAGGAGATAGAGAGGAGGGAAGAATGGGGAAGATAGTGCAAAGCGGCAGAGTCTTTGATGAGAGCAAGAACAAGCAAAAAAAATCTATGTGGGCGTCTATTGAAGAGGAATAAATAAAATGAATAACAGATAACCGGATGAATAAAGAATAGACAAGCGGATAGATAAATAGATATGCAGATATGTGTGCGTGTGTGTGTATGTGTGTGGCTGTGTGCGTGTATGCGTGTGTTCGTTTATGTGTGTGTGGGCATATGTGTATATGAGTGTATGTGTGTATTTGTGTGAGTGAGTGTATGTGTGTATGTGTGTATATGAGTGTATGTGTGAATGTGTGTGTATGAGTGTATGTGTGTCTGTGTGTGTATATGAAGTGTATGTGTGCATGTGTGTATATGAGTGTATGTGTGTATGTGTGTATATGAGTGTATGTGTGTGTATATAAGTGTATGTGTATATGTGTGTGTATATGAGTGTATGTGTGTGTATATGAGTGCATGTGTGTGTGTGTGTATGAATGTATATGTGTATGTGTGTGTATATGAGTGTATGTGTGTTTGTGTACGTGTATGAGTGTATGTTGTGCGTGTGTGTGTGTTTGTGTGCGTGTGTGCATTTTTGTGTGGGTGTATGTGTACATGCGTATATACATGAGAGCATCTATCTGTACGTTGATACAAACCACACACAAATACACAGTCACGTACGAACCCACGTACACATTCCCTCACACGCACATGTACACGCCCACAGAGATGAACCGACACGCACTCAACTCACATGATTATTCACAGTTAATCTCCCGAACGCCAGGAGTCAAAAGCGACCCCCTTCCCCCACCCCCACCCCGCCACCCCCACCCCACCCACCCCCGCATCCCTCATCCACCCCACCCACCACCCACCCCGACATCCCTCATCCCCCCACCCCCCCCCATCCACACACCCACCCCCGCCATCCCTCATCTCCAGGCAGCGACCGGAAGAGGCGACAAGTGAGGCGAGAGAAGCGCGGGTTCTCTTTCGTGAGGTCGCCTCCTCCATCTGCTCTACGGGGATCGGTGCCTGGTCGTCTTCCTTTTCTCCTTTTCTCTCTCTTTCTGGTTCTTTTCCTTGCTGGTTCTCTCTCTTTCTGGTTTTCTCTTTCTGGTTCTCTCTTGCTGTTCTCTCTTTCTGGTTCTCTTGCTGGTTCTCTCTCTTTCTTTTTCTCTGTTTCTAGTTGGTTCTCTCTTTTTGTTTCCCCGTCTTTCTTTTTCTCTCTTTCTGGTTCTCTGTTTCTGGTTCTCTCTTTTTTCTTTTTCTCTCTTTCTGCTTCTGTTTCTGGTTTTCCTCTTTCTGGTTCTCTCTTTCTGGTTCTCTCTTTTTTTCTCTCATTCTGGTTCTCTGTTTCTGGTTCTTTCTCTTTCTTTTTCTCTCTTCTGGTTGGTTCTCTCTTTTTGTTTCTCCGTCTTTTCTTTTTTCTCTCTTTCTGGTTCTCCCTTTCTGTTTCTCTCTTTCTGATTCTCCTCTTTCTGCTTCCTCTTTCTGTTCCTCTCTTACTGTTTTTCTCTCTCTCTTTCTGTTCCTCTCTTGCTGTTTCTCTCTTTTTGTTTCTCTCTTTTTGTTTCTCTCTCTTTCTGTTCCTCTCTTACTGTTTCTCTCTTTTTGTTTCTCTCTTTTTGTTTCTCCCTCTTTCTGTTTCTCTCTTTCTTTTCTCTATTTCTGGTTCTCTCTCTCTTCTCTCTTCTCTCTCTCTCTCCTTCTCTCTCTCTCTCTCTCTCTCTCTCTCTCTCTCTCTCTCTCTCTCTCTCTCTCTCTCTCTCTCTCTTCTCTATCTCCTCTCTCTCTCTCTCTCTCTCTCTCTCTCATTCTCTTTCTCTCTCTCTCTCCCTCTCTCTCTCTCCGATGCTTCGTTTGGTGTTTTATGTATCTTTGATTTTTTTTTTTTTTTTTTTTTTTTTTTTGGGGGGGGGGTTGTTTGCTTCCATTTTGGTGTTTGCCTAAAGTCTTTTGGTTTTGTGTGTGGGACTCTACCTAGCTCTCACCTTTCCTTCTTCTTCCTCTCATCCTCCCCATCTCCCACTGTCTCTTCCCTCTCTCCCTCTCTCCCTTCCTCTCTATCAACCTCCTCCTTCTCCTCCTCACCCTCACCCTCCTCCTCCACCACCTCCTCCTCCCTCCTCCCTCCTTCTCCTCCTCCCTTCCTGCTACTCATCTTCCTACTCCTCCTCTTCCTCCTCCCCCTCCTCCTTCCCTCCTCTCCCTCCTACCTCCTCCCCTTCCTCCTCCTCTTCTTCTTCCTCCTCCTCTTCCTCCTCTCCTTCTCCTCCTCTCCTCTCTCCTCACCCTTCCTCCTCCTTCTTCTTCCTCCTCCTCTTCTCCTCCCCTTCCTCCTCCCCTTCTCCTCCCCCTTCCTCCTCCCTTCCTCCTCCTCCTCCTCCTCCTCCTTCCTCCTCCCTCCTCCTCTTCCTCCTCCTCTCCTCCTCCTCATCATATCATCATCATCTTCTCCTCCTTTCCTCCTCCTCCGCTTCCTTTTCCTCCTCCTCCTCCTCCCCCTCCTCCTCTCCTCCTCCTCCTCCTCCTCTCCTCCTCCTCTCTACCCTTCCTCCTCCTCCTTCCTCCTTCCTCCTCCTCCTCTCTCTCCTCCTCCTCCTCCTCCCTTCCTCTCTTCCCTCTTTTCCTCCTCCTCCTCTTCTCCCCTTCTCCTCCCCTCCTCCTCCTCCCCTTCCTCCTCCCCCTCTTCCTCTTCCTCCTCCTCCTTTCCGTCCAGACCATCTCCATATACACCGCCTCCTCTCCTCCTCTTCCTTTCTTCTTCTTCCTCCTCCTCCTCCTCCTCTTCCTCCTCCTCTCCTCCTCTCCTCCTTCCTCCTCCTCCTCCTCTTCCACCTCCTCCTTTCCGTCAGACCATCTCCATTATACCCCTCCTCCTCCTCCTCTTTTCCTCCTCCTCCTCCTTTCCCCTTCCTCCTCTCCTCCTCACTTCCTCCCTTCCTCCTCCTCCTTCCTCCTCCCCTTCCTCACCTCCTCCTCCTCCTCCTCACTCTTCCCTTCCTCTCCTCGCTCCCTCTCCTCTCCTCCTCCCCCTTTCTCCTCTCTCTCTCTTCTCCCCTTCCTCTCCTCTTTCTCCTCCTCCTCCTCCTCCTCCCCTTCCTCGTCCCTCTCTCTTTCCCCTCTCCTCCTCCTCCCTTCCTCCTCTCCTCTTCTCCCTTTCCTCATCCTCCTCCTCCCCATCCTCCTCCTCCTCCTCCTCCTCCTCCTCCTCTTCCTCCTCCTCTTCCTCCTCCTCCTCCTCCGTCCCCATGCCATCTCCATATACACCCTCCTCCTCCTCTTCTACTTCTTCTTCTTCTTCCTCCTCCTCCTCTTCTTCTTCTGTCTCTTATTCTTCTCTTCTCCTCCTCCTCCTCCTCCTCCTCCTCCTTCCTCCTCCTCCATCCAGCCCATCTCCATATACACTCCTCCTCCTCTCCTCCTCCCTCCTCCTCACTCCCGCCCTTCCCTCCTCCTCCTCCTCCTCCTCTCTCCTCCTCCTCCTCCTCCTCCTTCCATCCAGTCCCATCTCCATATACACTCCTCCTCCTCCTCCTCCGTCCTCCTCTCCTCCCCTTCCTCTCCTCCCTCCTCCTCTCCTCCTCCTCCTCCTTTCCATCCAGCCCCATCTCCATATACACTCCTCCTCCTCCTCCTCTTCACTTTTCTTCTTCTTCTTCTTCTTCCCTCCTACTCCTCCTACTCCTCCTCACTCCTCCTCCCCTTCCTCCTCCTCCTCCTCCTCCTCCTCCTCCTTCCCCCTCTTTATCCTCCTCCTTCCCTCCTCCTCCTTTTCCTCCTCCTCCTCCTCCTCTTCCTCCATCTCCACCTCCTCCTCTCCTCCTCCTCCTCCCTCCTTCTCCTCCCTCACTCCTCCTCCTCCTCCTTTTCCATCCAGCCCATCTCCATATACACTCCTCCTCCTCCCCCTCTTTCTACTTCTTCTTCTTCTCCTCCTCTCCTCCTCCTCCTCTCCTCCTCCTCCCCTCCTCCTTCCTCTCCTCCTCTCCCTCCCTCCTCCTCCTCCCCTCACTTTATCCTCCTCCCCTCCTCCTCCTCCTCCTCTTCCCCTCCATCTCCACCTCTCACTCCTCCTCCTCCTCCTCCTCCTACTCTTCCTCCTCAGCTCCTCTCCTCCTCCTCCTCCTCTCCCTCCTCCCTCCTCCTCCTCCTCCCTTTCCATCCAGCCCATCTCCATTATACACTCTCCTCCTCTCTTCTACTTCTTCTTCTTCTTCTTCTTCCTCCTCCTCCTCTCTCCTCCTCCTCCTCCTCTCCTCCCCTTCCTCCTCCTCCACTCCTCCTCCTCCTCCTCCTCTCCTCCCCTTCCTCCTCCTCCTCCTCCTCCTCCTCGCTCCTCCCCTTTACCTCTCTGCCTCCTCCTCCTCCTCCTCCTCCTCCTCCTCCTCCTCCCTCCTCTCTCCTCCTCTCCTCCTCTCCCTCCTCCTCCTCCTCCTTCCGTCAGGCCAAATCTCCATTTATAACACTCCTTCTCCTCCTCCTCTTTCTTCTCCTCCTCT
>NW_020872962.1:268653-285150 GCF_003789085.1 Penaeus vannamei | reverse complement strand
AGAGAGAGAGGATGAGAGAGAGAGAGAAGAGAGAAGAGAGGAGAGAGACGAGAGAGAGAGAACGAGAACGAGAATAGAGAAAGAGAAAGAGAAAGAGAAAGAGAGAAAGAGAAAGAGAAAGAACGAGAACGAGAACGAGAAAGAGAACGAGAAAGAGAAGAGAAGAGAGAAGAGAAGGAAAGAGAGAAAAGAGAAATAGAAAGAGAACGAGAAAGAGAAAGAGCGAGGAGAGAAAGGAGGGAAAGAGAGAAGAGAGAGGGCGAAGTGATTGGTTAAAGATTCGACATTCGCCAGCCGCCTCTTGCCATACGTGGGCGGGTGGGCGGTCAGGGGCGGCGAGGCTTGGTCACGTGAGGCGAATCTTCCATGTAGGCTGGTGTTGTTTTTTTTCTATTTTCCTATTTTATTTATTTATCTATCTATCTATCCACCCATCTATCTATTTATCTATCCACCCATCCATCCTTCTATCTCTCTCTCTCTCTATCTATCCACCCATCCATCCTTCTATCTCTCTATCTATCTATCTATCCACCCATCCATCCTTCTATCTATCTATCTATCTATCCACCCATCCATCTATCTACCTATTTATCTATTTATTTCATTATCATTATCTATTTATTTTTATTCAAAGGAGTTTAGGTACACAGAAAGCAAGAAATTTAGGTTAAGATCTGAGGCTGTCGATAGGCCTATGTCCGTGGGCGTGCGGGCGTGCGGTCGCTGCCAGGGCGGTATGTGACGCTTGCTTGAGGTAAGTCCGCGTGACGAGGTGTATATGTATAGATACGAGTGGATTAAAATGTGGTTGTGAGATGATTCGGTTATTGTTGACAAAATGTACTAAAGAAGGGGGGGGGGGCTTGTACTAATGTACTGGTCGATTTTTTCTTTCTTTTTTATACTCTTTTCTTCTTTTTCTCTTTCTCTCTTCTATTTTCTTCTTATTTTCTATCGATCTCTTCCATCTGTCTTTCTCTGTCTCTCTCTCTCTCTCTCTCTCCTCCTCTCTCTCTCTCTCTCTCTCTCTCTCTCTCTCTCTCTCTCTCTCTCTCTCTCTCTCTCTCTCTCTCTCTCTCTCTCTCTCTCTTCATTCTGTTTGTCTACCCCTCCATCTCTCTAACCATCCACCATCACAATCATCATTATCCCATTCACCATATTCATCACAATTCTTCCCCTTTTATTCCTCCCGTCACTTCCGGCACCATTATCACCGCTACCATTACTCCCACCATCATCACCATTATCACCATCCCCCTTCTTCCTTCACAATACCCCATAAATCAAATAGATACGCGCGTGTGGGCCTAAAAAAAAAAAAAAAAAAAAAAAAAAAAAAAAAGAGAGAAGGAAAGCATTAAAAAAAAAAGATACAGGAATTACCTTAATGATGGTCTATAGGCCTACCGAATGTCAATTTTAATTACATATCTAGCGATCTTAATATCACAACCAGTCACGGATTATGTTGATATATTTCTTATTTTTTCGTGGAGGTGGGGGAAGGGAGGGAGGGAGGAGGGAGGAGGAGGGGGAGGGAGAGGGAGGGGGCGGAGGAGGGAGAGGAGAGGAGAGGGGGAGGGAGGGAGGGAGGGAGGGAGGGAGGGAGGAGGAGAGGAGGGAGAGGGAGGGAGGGAGGGAGGGAGGGAGGAGGGAGGGGGGAGGGGAGGGAGGGAGGGAGGGAGGGAGGGAGGGAGAGAGGGAGAGAGGAGAGAGGGAGGGAGGGAGGGAGAAGGAGGGAGGGGGGAAGGGGAGGAGAGAAGATATAGAGAAGAAAGAAAGAGGGACAAGGTAGTAGGTCGAGAAGGAGAGAGAGAAGAAGAGAAGAGAGAGAGAGAGAGAGGAGAGAGAGAGAGAGAGAGAGAGAGAGAGAGAGAGAGAGAGAGAGAGTAGAGAGAGAGAGAGAGAGAGAGAGAGAAGAGAGAGAGAGGGGGGGCGAGCGAACTTCGTTTCATAGGCCAGGAACCAGGCCTATGCTTTGATTTATGGCTATAAATTATCCGAAGTGAAATAGGCCTGTGTTTATGTGGGTTCGTTTGTTTTATAATTCAGTTATTTTCGGTTATTTGGGAGCGGTGGGGGGGGGGGTCAGGAATTAGGGGGGGGGGGGGGTGGGGGGGGGGGGTCAGGTGGGAGAGGGGGGAGGGGATGGTCAAGGTGGTATTTTCTCTTTATTAATTGTTCAATATTTAGTAACTTTGTTAATTTTGTTGACGTTATTGTCGTCAATATCATTCATATTACTATAATCATTATCAGTATCATTACTATCATCACTTTTCATTATCATTAATGAATTCCATTACCATTATCATTATCATCTTCACCATTATCATTTTCAACATCTTTGTTATTGTTTGCCATTGTTAACATTAATGTAACGATCTTTCCAATCGCTATTAAATTCGTCTTTCGGGTGACTTTTATCACATTTGTTATCATCCTTATCATTATTGTTATTATCGACGTAGAGAAGAGGGAAATAGGGATAAAGAGCCTAGGAAGGAAAGAGATATAGAGATAAAGAAAAATAGAGAGAAACGAGATGAAAAGAAGAAGAAATAGAGAGAAAAGAGAAAGAGGGAGAAAGAGAGAGAACGAGAAAGAGAAAGAGAAAGAAGAAAGAGGAAGAGAAATAGAAAAAAAGAAAGGGAGAAGATGAAATACACAAATAACTTTAATCTCTCCAATCAATCGAATTGTGGGTGTTGCTTGAAACAAAATTGCAAACCCCCCCCCCCCTCCCTCCCTCCTCCCACCCCCCTCCCCCCTCTCTCTTTCCCTCCCTCCTCCACCCCCTCCCCCCTCTCTCTCCCTCCCTCCTCACCCCCCCCCTTCCACCCACCCCTCCCCCTCTCTCTTCCTCCCTCCTCCCCCCTCCCCGTCATTCCCTCACCCCATTTTCCCCACTCATTCCCTCCCCCCCCCCCACCCACTTCTCCTTCCCCCCCTCTCTCACATGCTTTACAAATGTACTTTTCCGCCCGCCCATTGCTATTCCCCCCCCTTTCCGCCCCCCTCTTCTTATTACCCCTCCCCCTCCCCCCCTCTCCCCTTCAAAGACCTTCATTGTCGCTTATGCTTCGCACCTAATTGGCCGTAATCATATATTTCTTTTTTTCCTTGCTCTTTCTGTCTGACTCTGTCTATGTCTGTCTGGCTGTCGCTATTGCTGTTTCTGTTTGTGAGATAGATAGATAGAGAGAGACATAGATAGAATAGATAGATTAGATAGATAGATAAAGAGTGTGTGTGTGTGTGTGTGTGTGTGTGTGTGTGTGTGTGTGTGTGTGTGTGTGGTGTGTGTGTGTGTGTGTGTGTGTGTGTGTGTGTGTGTGTGTGTGTGTGTGTGTGTCTGTGTGTGTGTGATGTGTGTGTTGTGTGTGTGTGTGTGTGTGTGTGTTGTGCTGTGTGTGTGTGTGTGTGTGGGTGTGTGTGTGTGTGTGTGTGTCACTCTGTCTCTCTCTCTCTCTTGCCTTTACATCTGGCTCTGTCTGTCTGTCTGTCTTCTGTTGTCTCTCTCTCTCTCTCCCTCTCTCTCCCAAACACCCCAACGTCTCACCCCTCTCAGTCTTTCCACTTCCTCTCCCCCCCCCTTCCACCCAACCCTTCCCCCCACCAACCCCCCCCCCACCCCCCTTACCCTCCGCTACCCTAACCCTTGCTTTTCCCTTCTCATCCTTGTACTTGTACTTGGAAGGACAAGGGCACCAGCACAATTACCCTTGGACAATTACCTCCTGCCACGTTTCTGCTGCACCCCTTCCCCACCCCCTCTCCTCCCTTTACCCTCTTCCCTCCCCTTACTCTCTCCTACCTCCCTTCCTCCCCTTCCCTTACCCTCTCCTCCCCCTTCCCTTACGTCTCTCCTACCTCCTCCCCTTCCCTTCCCTTCCTCATCCCTCCCCCTTTCCCTTCCCTTTCTCCTCCCTCCTCCCTTCCCCTTCCTTACTCTCTCCTCCCTCCCTTTCTCACCCTCCCCCTTCCCTCCCCCCTTCCCTTCCCCTCCCCTTCCCCTCCCCCTCTTTATCCTTCCATGCTTTCTCTCCCCCCTCCCTTGCCTCCCTCTTCCTCTCCTGATTCGCCCTTCCTCTGCTTTATCATACCCTCCCTTCCCTCCCCCTCTCGCTCTTCCCCTTCTACTCTCTTTCTTTCTTTTCTCCTTCCCCTCCTTTCCACTTCTTTCTTGCTTCTCACTCCCCCTTCGTGCCCTCTTTCCTTCTCCCTTCTTCTCCCCTTACCCATCCCCCAGCCCTTCCCCTCCTTTTCCACTTCTTTCTTGCTTCTCACTCACCTTCGTGCCCTCTTTCCTTCTCCCTTCTTCTCCCTTCCCCATCCCCCAGCTCTTCGCCCTCCTTTCCACTTCTTTCTTGCTTCTCACTCACCCTTCGTGCCCTCTTTCCTTCTCCCTTCTTCTCCCTTCTTCTCCCCTTCCCCATCCCCCAGCTCTTCGCCCTCCTTTCCACTTCTTTCTTGCTTCTCACTCACCCTTCGTGCCCTCTTTCCTTCTCCCTTCTTCTCCCCTCCCATCCCAGCTCTTCGCCCTCCCTTTCCACTTCTTTCTTGTTCCACTCACCCTTCGTGCTTCTTCTCCCCTTCCCCATCCCAGCTCTTCGCCCTCCTTTCACTTCTTTCTTGCTTCTCACTCACCTTCGTGCCCTCTTTCCTTCTCCCTTCTTCTCCCTTCCCCATCCCCCAGCTCTTCGCCCTCCTTTCCACTTCTTTCTTGCTTCTCACTCACCCTTCGTGCCCTCTTTCCTTCTCCCTTCTTTCTCCCCTTCCCATCCCAGCTTCTTCGCCCCTCCTTTCCACTTCTTTCTTGCTTCTCACTCACCCTTCGTGCCCTCTTTCCTTCTCCCTTCTTCTCCCCTTACCCATCCCCCAGCTCTTCGCCCTCCTTTCCACTTCTTTCTTGCTTCTCACTCACCCTTCGTGCCCTCTTTTCCTTCTCCCTTCTTCTCCCCTTCCCCATCCCCCAGCTCTTCGCCCTCCTTCCACTTCTTTCTTGCTTCTCACTCACCCTTTCGTGCCCTCTTTCCATCTCCCTTTCTTCTCCCTTCCCCATTCCCCCAGCTCTTCGCCCTCCTTTCCACTTCTTTCTTGCTTCTCACTCACCCTTCGGCCTCTTTCCTTCTCCCTTCTTCTCCCCTTCCCCATCCCCCAGCTCTTCGCCCCTCCTTCCACTTCTTTCTTGCTTCTCACTCACCCTTCGTGCCCTCTTTCCTTCTCCCTTCTTCTCCCTTCCCCATCCCCAGCTCTTCGCCCTCCTTTCCACTTCTTTTCTTGCTTTCTCACTCACCCTTCGTGCCCTCTTTCCTTCTCCCTTCTTCTCCCCTTACCCATCCCCAGCTCTTCGCCCCCCAGCTTCTTCGCCTCGCCTCTGTTGCTCTTCACCCTTCGTGCCCTCTTTCCTCTCCCTTCTTCTCCCCTTCCCCATCCCCAGCTCTTCGCCCTCCTTTCCACTTCTTTCTTGCTTCTCACTCACCTTCGTCCCTCTTTCCTTCTCCCTTCTCCCCTCCCCATCCCCCAGCTCTTCGCCCTCTTCCACTTCTTTCTTGCTTCTCACTCACCCTTCGTGCCCTCTTTCCTTCTCCCTTCTTCTCCCCTTACCATCCCCCAGCTCTTCGCCCTCCTTTCCACTTCTTCTTGCTTCTCACTCACCCTTCGTGCCCTCTTCCTTCTCCCTTCTTCTCCCCTTCCCCATCCCCCAGCTCTCGCCCTCCTTTCCACTTTCTTTCTTCTTCTCACTCACCCTTCGTGCCCTCTTCCTTCTCCTTCTTCTCCCCTTCCCCATTCCCCAGCTCTTCGCCCCTTTTCCACTTCTTTCTTGCTTCTCACTCACCCTTTCGTGCCCTCTTTCCTTCTCCCTTCTTCTCCCCTTCCCCATCCCCCAGCTCTTCGCCCTCCTTTCCACTTCTTTCTTGCTTCTCACTCACCCTTCGTGCCCTCTTTCCTTCTCCCTTCTTCTCCCCTTCCCCATCCCCAGCTCTTCGCCCTCCTTTCCACTTCTTTCTTGCTCTTCTCACTCACCCTTCGTGCCCTTCTTTCCTTCTCCCTTCTTCTCCCCTCCCCATCCCCCGCTCTTCGCCCTCCTTTCCACTTCTTTCTTGCTTCTCACTCACCCTTCGTGCCCTCTTTCCTTCTCCCTTCTTCTCCCCTTCCCCATCCCCAGCTCTCGCCCTCCTTTCACTTCTTCTGCTTCTCACTCCCCTTCGTCCCTCTTTCCTTCTCTCCCTTCTTCTCCCCTTCCCCATCCCCCAGCTCTTCGCCCTCCTTTCCACTTCTTTCTTGCTTCTCACTCACCCTTCGTGCCCTCTTTCCTTCTCCCTTCTTCTCCCCTTCCCCATCCTCCAGCTTTTCGCCCTCCTCCCCTCCCTTGCGTGCCCAAGCAGAAACATATATACATACGTACATACATTCGTATATATACATACATCAACACACAAACACACGCCGGCGCACAGACACACAGACACACACACACACACACACGACACACACACACACACACACACACACACACACACACACACACACACCACACACACACATACACACACACACGCACGCAGACGCACTACCCTCTCTCCTCCTCTTCCCGCTTCCTCCGCATTCCCCTTCTCTTGATATTTACCCTTCCCTTTCTTTGCCTCCCCCCTCCCCTCTCCCCCCTCTCCCCCTCTCTTCGCATCGCACGCCCAATTCTGTTTCTTCTCCCATTGGCGATTTAAAGTGTTCCGTTGTCTACTTAGAAATACTTAGAAATAGTAATCCATTGTTTTATGGACTACTTAGAAATACTTAGAAAAACTTAGAAATAGTAGTCCGTTGTTTTGTTGACTACTTAGAAATACTTAGAAATACTTAGAAATAGTAATTCGCTGTCTTATGGACTACTTAGAAATACTTAAAAATAGTAATCCTCTCTCTTATAGACTACTAAGAAATACTTAAAAACACTTCTACTTCTACCATTACTTAAACAAACTTTTCTTCGTTACTACTGTACCTATAATTTAGTTTTTTTTATAACAATCTTGCTTTTACAACCACCCTTATCGTCTTCATTTTTATTATCGGTTTAATCGCCACATTTCTCACCACGATTCTCGACCATCTCATTAGCGAAAAAAAGTAATCTTTTAAATCAACATTATGCACTTCTCTTTGCCGCAGGAACAGCCATCTCAGTTCGGTCTTTTCCATTTCTTTATCTTTCTTTAAGTTCCTCTCTTTCTCAAGTCTTTTCCATTTCTTTATCTTTCTTTAAGTTCCTCTCTTTCTCAATTCGGTCTTTTCCATTTCTTTATCTTTCTTTAAGTTCCTCTCTTTCTCAATTCGGTCTTTCCATTTCTTTATCTTTCTTTAAGTTCCTCTCTTTCTCAATTCGGTCTTTTCCATTTCTTTATCTTTCTTTAAGTTCCTTTCTCAATTCGGTCTTTCTTAAGTCTCATTTCTTTCCATATCTTTCTTTAAGTTCCTCTCTTTCTCAATTCGGTCTTTTCCATTTCTTTATCTTTCTTTAAGTTCCTCTTTTTCTCAGTTCGGTCTTTTCCATTTCTTTATCTTTCTTTTAAGTTCCTCTCTTTCTCATTCCGTCTTTTCCATTTCTTTATCTTTCTTAAGTTCCTCTCTTCTCAATTCGGTCTTTTCCATTTCTTTATCTTTCTTTAAGTTCCTCTCTTTCTCAATTCAGTCTTTTCATTATCTTTCTTTAAGTTCCTCTCTTTCTCATTCGGTCTTTTCATTTCTTTATCTTTCTTTAAGTTCCTCTCTTTTCTCAATTCGGTCTTTTCCATTTCTTTATCTTTCTTTAATTTCTCAATTCGGTCTTTTCCATTTCTTTATCTTTCTTTAAGTTCCTCTTTTTCTCAGTTCGGTCTTTTCCATTTCTTTATCTTTCTTTAAGTTCCTCTCTTTCTCAATTCGGTCTTTTCCATTTCTTTATCTTTCTTTTAAGTTCCTCTCTTTCTCAATTCAGTCTTTTCCATTTCTTTATCTTTCTTTAAGTTCCTCTCTTTCTCATTCGGTCTTTTCCATTTCTTTATCTTTCTTTAAGTTCCTCTCTTTCTCAATTCGGTCTTTCCATTTCTTTATCTTTCTTTAAGTTCCTCTCTTTCTCAATTCGGTCTTTTCCATTTCTTTATCTTTCTTTAAGTTCCTCTCTTTCTCAATTCGTCTTTTCCATTTCTTTATCTTTCTTTAAGTTCCTCTCTTTCTCAATTCGGTCTTTTCCATTTTTTATCTTTCTTTAAGTTCCTCTCTTTCGCAATTCAGTCTTTTCCATTTCTTTATCTTTCTTTAAGTTCCTCTCTTTCTCAATTCGGTCTTTCCATTTCTTTATCTTTCTTTAAGTTCCTCTCTTTCTCAATTCAGTCTTTTCCATTTCTTTATCTTTCTTTAAGTTCCTCTCTTTCTCAATTCAGTCTTTTCCATTTCCTTACGAGCCTTTTCCTCTCTTTAAGATCCGTTGGCGTTTTCTTTGTTATTTTTAAAAATTTCTATTCGTATTTATGGGATATGTGGATTTTCTTTGGTTTCTGTTCGTATTTATAGGATCTACGGATTGTCTCTTTCTTTTTTCTTTTCTTTTATCTATTTTATTTTTTCTTTCTCTTTGTATTTATAGGATCTGTGGATTTGCTTTTTTTCTGTTCGTATTTATAGGATCTGTGGATTTCCTTTCATTTCTTCGATCTATGGATTTTCCTTGTTTTCTATTCGTATTTATAGGATCTGTGGATTTCCTTTCATTTCTGTTCGTATATATAGGATCGGTGGATTTTCTTTTGTTTATATTCGTATCTATAAGATCTGTGGATTTTTTTTTCTAATTTCTTTTCGTATTTATAAGATCTGTGGATTTTCCTTGTTTTCTCTTCGTATTTATAGGATCTGTGGATTTGCTTTTTTCTGTTCGCATTTATAGGATCTGTGGTTTTTCTTTTATTTAGATTCGTATTTATAGGATCTGTGGATATGCTGAGTCGGCGAGGCACACATTGCGGATTCAGTGGATGTTAAAATATCCAGGTACTCCACTTCCTCTTCTATCCTCCATCCTTCACCTCCTCCTCCTCTTCCTTCTCTTTATCCACCTCGTTCTCCTTTTCCTTCTCTTACAACTCCTTCTCCTCCTTCTCTTCATCTTCCTACATCTCCTTCTCCTCCCCTTCCTTCACTTGCAACTCCTCCTCATCCTTTTCACCTACTCCTTCTATTCATCTGCCTCTTCCTCTTTCTCTTCCTTCTCCTCCTTCACTTGCAACTCCTCCTCCTCCTTTTCTTCTACCTGCATTTCCACATCCTCCTCCTATCACCTCCATATCCACTTCTCCTACGTTCCTATTTATCTTGTTTCCATTTCTGCTACGTTCACATTTATCTCCGTCTCTTTCACCTCCTTTGTTTCCTTCACCTCTCCTCTTTTTACATCATCACTTCTCTAATTTCTCTTCCCACCTCCTCTTTCTCCACCCTCTATCCCCACACTACCCTCTCCCTATTTCTTATCTTCCTCCTCCTCAATCTCCCCCTCTTCTATTCTCCCCTATCCCTCTTCTTCCCCACCATCCCCAATCCCCCCATCCATAACCATCTCCACCCCTCTCATCCATCCATCCTTCTCCACGCCCCCCCCCTTTCTCCCCCTCCCAATCTTCCCCACCCCCCACCTTCTCCACCACCCTCATCCATCCCCCACCTCGCCCCCCTCTTTCTCCCTCCTCCCCCTCCCAATCTCCCCCACCCCCCTAACTCCACCATCAACAACCCCTTCCCCCCACATCCAACCCCCACCTTGCCCCCATTTCCCCCGCCTCCCTCTCCCAATCTCCCCCCTCACCTCCCCCACCACCCTCATCCATCCCCCACCTCGCCCCTCCCAATCTCCCCCCACCTTGCCCCCTCCCAATCTCTCCCCCCCTTTCTCCCCTCCCCCCTCCCAATCTCCCCCCCCCCCCACACGTACGCACGAGTAAGACCGGATGTTCCAGAAGCTTCGAGATATTAGCGACGACGATGAATGGGTCTCGGCGGCCGGCCTCGAGCTACAGCGAGGGGGGGGGTTATTTTTCCCTTTTTTCCCTCCCTCTTTTCCGTTTTTTTTTTTTATTTTTTTTTTTATTTGTTTGTTTGTTTGTCTGTCTGGCTGGTTATCTGTCTTCTATCTCTCTGTCTGTTATCTGACTCTCTCTCTCTCTCTCTCTTTCTCTCTCTCTCTCTCTCTCTCTCTCTCTCTCTCTCTCTCTCTCAATCTAAATATAAGTATAAATCAATAAACAAACAAAAAAACAATCAATCACCAACTGAAAACAAAAACAAAAAACAAGAACAACAACAAAAACGCCAAAAGCCCAACAAACAAACAAACAAACAAATAACCCCACGACCTAAAGACGGCAACACAAGCGTGAGTTGCGTGATGGCCATTTAACTCGTGCAATGATGGGCGCTCCCTGGGCAAGCCTCGGGCAAGACGTTAGGGCAGGTGGGCAGGTGGGCAGGTGGGCAGGTGAGGTGGGCATGCGGATGGTGGTGGGTAGGGGGGAGGGGGTGTTGGGGAGGAGGGTATGAAAGATGAGGTAGAGGATAGGGGTAAAATATCCTTTTTGCTCCCTCTCCCTATCTCTCCATCTCCCTTCTCCTCCCTCCCTCTTCCCTTTGGCTCCCTTTTTACCATTTCTTTTTTATATCGACTCCCTCTTTCTTTCTCTCTCTTCTCCTTGAACTTTGCCTTCTCCTTTTCTCTTTTTACGTTTCTTTCCTTCCCTTTAAAATACCCTCCCTCCCCTCTCCCTTTCCTCCCTTTCCTCTTTTTTCATCTCCCTTCCCTCCCTTTTTGCCTCTCTTCTAACTCCTACACTTACTCTTTACCTCCCCTCTACCTCCCTTTCCCCTTTCTCTCCCCTCTCTCCCTTTCCCCTTTCTCTTTCCTTTCCCCTTCTCTCCCCTCCTTCCCTTTCCCCTTTCTCTCCACTCCCTCAATTTCCCCTTTCCTCCCCTCCTTCCCTTTCCCCTTTATCTCCCCTCCTCCTCTTCCCCTTTATCTCTCCACCCTCCCTTTCCCCATTCCTCCTCTCCCTCCCTCTCCCATTCTCTCCCCACTTTCCCTCCCATCTCCCATTCTCTCCCCACTCTTTCCCTCCCTCTCCCCTTTCCTCCTCCCCCTCTCTTTCTACTCAACACCACAAAACTCCCCCTCCCCCTCATCCCCATCACCCCCTCCTCCCTAACCCCTCTTCCTGTCACTGCTCCCCCTCTTCCCCCTCTCTCCCCACTCTCCCTCTCCCTCTCCCCTCTTCTCCCCCGCCCTCCCCGCCCACCCTACATTGCATGCAGCAGAGCCATCGGAAACCCAAACACACGGCGTAATGGAGTCATTGGGAGGCGGCTGGAACAAGACCTACGGACACACAGGCAGAGGGATGGACGAAAAGAGGAAAGGATGGAAGGACAACGGACAGATAGATGGATGGACGGATAGATGGATGGACGGACATATGGACGGACGAACGGACGAAAGGATGGAAGGACGACGGACAGATAGATGGATGGATGGACAGATAGATAGACAGATGGACGGATAGAAAGACAGATGAGGATAGACAGATAGATGGATGGACAGATAGACAGAGAGATGACGGACGGGACGGACATATGGAGGACGACGGACAGATAGATATATGGATGGACAGATAGACAGACAGATGGACGGATAGACAGATAGATGGATGGACAGATAGACAGACATATGGGCGGACGGAAGGATAGATGGACAGACAGACAGATGGACGGACGAATACGGATAGACAGACAGACAGACAAAAATGGACGGACGGTGAACAGACATACAGACATTAACGGACGAACGGACAGATAAGTAGATGGATGGACAGACAGACAGACAGCAGGATAGACATGTTTTTGTTGTTGTTGTTGTTGTTGTTAATGTTTGCTATTCTCGTATTTTCTGCATATTATGTTTCTGTTATTTATTGTATATTTATTGTTAAGTTTATGTTTTGGTATATATAATTTTTATTGTCTCCTGTTGTTTTTGTTGCTGTTGACTTGTTCTCATTGATGGGAGGAGGAGGGAGGAGGAGGAGGAGGAGGAGGAGGAGGAGGAGGAGGAGGAGGAGGAGGAGGAGGGGGAGGTGGTGGTGGTGGAGGAGGAGGGGAAGGACAGGGAAGGTGGTGGGGGTGGAGGAGGAGAGGTGGAGGGAGGAGAGGGAGGAGGAAGGAGGAGGTGGAGGAGGAGGAGGAGGAATAGGAAAAGAAAAAGATTAGTAAAAAAAAACATGAAAATGGAGAAGAAAAAGAAGTAGGAGGAGGCGAAGCAAATCATGCAACATAACATTCAACAAGAAAAAAGAACAGAAAACAACGACAGAATCCTCAATAACAAACGAACGAGCGAACAAACGCGCATTCTGACCTTCACCCATCATTTAAGTTCAAACTTGAATGAATCATCAAGTTCATTAAGTTATCTTCTTTTCTAAATTTTTTTTTCTTTCGTCGTTAACAATGTCTTTTATTTTTCTCTTTTTTTTTCTTTGTTTGTTTCCTTTTTTTCTCTTTCTTCGTCTGGTCTGTCTTCCTCGCCGTCTTCGTTTCTCCTCCTTTATTTCCTTTACTCTTTCTTTCTTTGTTTCTCCTCTTTTTTTTCTTCTCTCCTTCTTTTCTCCTCCTCCTCCGTCCTTCCTATAACCCCCCTACCCCTCCTCCTCCACCCCCCTTCCTCTTATTCCTTCCTCCCCTCCTCCTCTTCCCTTTCCCTTTCCTCCTCCATCCCCCTTCCTCCCCCTCCTCCTATAACCCCCTTCCTCCACCCGTCCTCCTCCTCCTCCTCCTATAACCCCCTTTCCTTCCTCCTCCTCCCTATAACCCCCTTCCTCTAGTCCCCCTCTTCCTCCTCCTCCATCTTTGTCTTTCTCCACATCTCCTGCATCTCCTCTAACAACGAACATCGCAATCCTTCCAAAGATAGGAAGGATTGCGCGGTTACATGCCCTGAGGGGACGGGAGGAGGAGGAGAGAGGAGGAGGAGGAGGGGGAAGAAGGGAGAGGAAGGGAGATGGAGAAGAGAGGGGGGGAGGAGGGGAGAGAGGGGAAGAGAGGGAAGTGGGAGAGTAGGGGGACGGGGAGAGGGGGGAGACGGAGAAGAGGGGGTAAGGGAAGAACGGAGAGAGGGGAAGGGAGGAGGAGGGGAGGAGGAGGGGAGAGGGGGAGAAGTGGAGAGGAGGAGGAGGAGAAAGAGGGGAGAGGGAGGAGGGGAAGAGGAGGAGGAGGAGAGGTGGTGAGGAGAGGGAAGGGGAAGTGGAGTGGGATGGGAAGACGAAAGCAAATGGGGGAAAAGAAGGAAGGGGGGTGAGGGAGGGGGCGAGAGATAGTAGGGGTGAGGGATGGGTGGAGGGAGGGAGAAGGGACAAGGGGAGGTGGGGGAGAAGGGTTAGCTGACGAGGGAGAGAGAAAGGAGAAGGGGTGAGAGGGAGATGGAGAGTGGGTGAGGGGGAAAGGGAGCGGTGACAGAAGAGGGGTTAGGGAAGGGGTGCGGGGAGGGGGAGTTTTTGTGGTTTTGAGTAGAAAGAGGAGGGGAGGGGAGGGAGGAGGGGAGGGGAGGGGAGGAGGAGGGAGGGGAGGGGAGGGAGAGAGGGGATTGAGATAACAAAAAGGGGAGAGAAGAGAGGAGGGGTGAGAAGAGGAGAAAAAGGTTGGGAAGAAGAGGGAGAAGAGATTTGTAAAAAAAGGGAAAGGATGAGAAAAAATACGAAAATGATGGGAAAGGAGCGAAGAAAGGATAAAGAGGGAAAGGAGGATAAAATGGAGGGAGAAAAGGGAGAGAGAAGTAAAAAGGGAGAGAAAAGGAGGTATTTCGTGCATCAGAGAAGGAGGAAAGCTGAAGGGAGGGAGGGAGGGAGGGGTAGGGTGTGGGGGTTGGTCTTCATTTTGTTATCAATATTCTTCCGTTTATCTCATACCATTATCATCATCATTAATTTCACGAAAGAATATTTACAACAGTAGATGCAGTACTAAACAGTATTGAAAGAAATAGTACATACCAGAACGGTGTCGTAAGCAGAAATCAACCCCAATAGACAACAGTAGTAACAAATGTAGTGAAAAAAAAGTAATAGTAATAACAGTAATAGCACAAGTAATAACAGTATGACTGGTTGTTGCACTGTTCTTGAAGCGACGTGGATATTTGCCTTCTTTTAATAACAGTTCATAACTTTCTATTTTCCGCTGTCTGCAATTCCGTGTCTTTGTAGTTCAGGCGAAATCATGGCTATTTTCATACTTTACTACTTATCATTAGCATCGTTGTTCCTGTTTTACGTTTTGCTATTATTATTATTTATTTATTTATTATTATTCTTTATTATCCCATATCGTTGTTCCTGTTTTACGTTTTCTATTATATTATTATTTATTTATTATTTATTTTTATTATCCCATATCGTTGTTATCATGTTCTACCATTTCGCATCGAATCAATTTTATTTCTGTTATTTGCTTTTATCACACATGGTCTTTTAACAAGGGAAACGAATTTTCAATAACATAACGAGCAATAACAACAAGTCATAACTGATACAACAACTACAGTAGAGTCAACAACAACAGTCACAACAAAGTACTATTATCAGACTACTGTACAAACACAGTAATTACAATGACTACAGCTTTATGTAGAACAGGACGAAGAACAGAAGAACATGCATAACACGGATTAGAAAAGGATAAGCTATAAATTAGGAGATAACACCCTGTATTCCCTCCCTCCTCCTCTTCTCCCCCTTTCCCCCTCCCCTTCTTCTTCCATTTCCTCTCCTTTCTTCTCTTTCCATTCTCCTCCTTATCCCTTTTTCTCTTCTCCTTCCCTTTTCCCCTCTTCTCCTCCTTTTTCCCTCTCCCTTTTCTCCTCCTTTCCCCTCTTCCTTTTCTACTTCTTTCCCACCCTCCTCTTCCCCTTTCTTTTTTTTTCGCAAACGTAGTGTATGTTTGAGTCTCTGTTAAATATTTTTTTCTATTTCTATCTACTGATATGCGAATTTGGTTCTCTGTGCGTTTGTCTGTCTGTCTGCCGTGTCTGTGTCTGTCTCTGTCTGTCTGTGTCTCTGTTCTCTCTGTCTCTGTCTGTCTGTCTGTCTGTCTGTCTGTCTGTCTGTCTCTGTCTGTCTGTCTGTCTGTCTCTCTGTCTCTCTCTCTCTCTCTCTCTCTCTCTCTCTCTCTCTCTCTCTCTCTCTCCTCCCTCACCTCTTTACATAAAAATATTTGCCACTTATGACCTCGACTTACTTCCGCGACCTCGCTTGACCTCCCAGAAGGTTATGAGTCAAGGAGGTCATTCACCCATGCATGACGAAGGTGTTTATTAACAGGGGGTGGGAACGGAGGGGGGGGGGTTGTCATGCGTGCCACGGGTTGTCATGAACATTAATCAACGGCGCATTATCCGACTTAAATTAAAAACTTCTCTGAGGGAGGTCGCATGCCATAAAAGGTGTTGTATTGTGTTGTATGTACAGATGGGTTTAGGCAAAACACGCAGACATGACTTCTTGTACGTGCTTGGATCGTGTGTCTTGATTTTTTGTATTGTCTTTGGTGGTGTTTGCACTATGCACTCTGTGTGTTGTCATGTCGTATTGCGCTGTGTTGCATTTCACTATTAGTATTACATCGTGTTTTTTATTCTATTGGTTTGTTTAGAATAAACAATCTAACATTCAAGTAAGACACTTTTGTATATATATTTTTTACAAGTGGATAGATAGATACATTAGACAGATGAATATAAGATTATGTACAGAGAAAAGGTCAGGCCAGACAGAGAATAGATGAATGGTCTATATGAACATAGATCGGGTAGGTAGATACGATCAGCATAGATACATAGATAGAGACGAGAGTCGAGATGAGAGACGGAAGAGATGAGGAGCAGCCTCAGAGAGCAAGAGACCGGAGAGACGAGAAGGAAGGAAGTGGAGAGAAGACTGATGATCTAAGAGAAGATAGAGATGAGCAGAGTCAGAGTGCAGACGAGGGAGAAAGGAAAAGAGGAAAAGAGAGGAAAGAAAGAAAGAAAGAAAGAAAGAAAGAAAGGAAAGGAAAGAGAGAGAGGAGAGACGAGAGAGGAGAGAGAGAGAGAGAGAGAGAGAGAGAGAGAGAGAGAGAGAGAGAGAGAAAGAGGGAGAGGAGAGAAACAGGAGATGATGGACAGAGGGAGAAAGGAGGCGACGAGCAGAGAAAGAGGAGAGAGGAAAGGAGAGAAAGAGAGATAAGAGAAGAGGAGAGGAGCGAAAGAAAAAGAGAGAGAGAGAGAGAGAGAGAGAGAGATGAGAGAGAGATGAGAGGAGAGAGAGAGAGAACAGAGAGAGGAGAGAGAGAGAAGAGAGAAGAGAGAGAGAAAGATCACGGGTAAGAGCAGAGAAAGAGAAAGAGAAAGATGAGAAAAGAGAAAGAGGAGGAAAGAAA
>NW_020872962.1:245146-247646 GCF_003789085.1 Penaeus vannamei | reverse complement strand
ATAGTAGGTATTAAAAGAAACGTTTATAGTAAGGTAGAAAAGGTATTGGCAGGGACACATGGCAAGACAATGCAAATTATACCATTTTTTTCGATTTGGCAGCATTTTCATTTTTCATTTTTATTGGCAGTATTTTCGATTTGGCAGCATTAGTTTCTGCATTGTGGGTTTTTCAGCATTTATTTATTCATTTATTTATATATATATTTTTACATTTATTTATAAATATTTATAGCATTTATTTATATTTATATTTATTTATAAAATATATAGCATTTATTTATATTTATATTTATTTATAAATATTTATAGCATTTATTCAGCATTGTATTCTGCATACGCCACTACGAACAGAGTGCTTCTTCGGGGCATCTCGTAGTGGGATATTATCCGTTATCATACGTGCAAATAAGACAAAGAACGAAAGAACAGAAAAAAAAAAACGAATATACCGAAGGCCTTTCCGTTGTACTGCTTCTCCAGGGCGAGTAATGTGGTCAGTAATGGATCTGAGGTTTGCGAGTCAAAAATCAACGCTGAAAGTTACTTTAAAGGAAAAGCAGTTATTTGGATGAATTTTTAATTAATTGACGGATAGACAATTTGTTCTATAGCATTACTATGATATGTTGAAGATGTAAATGTATGTGGAATTCATGACGAACAGATTGCAACAGGAACAACGAAGGGAAGGACAAGAAAATATACGAATATGCTCTATTCACACGAATATTTGGGCATATTCGTGTGTTTTCTTGTCCTTCCCTTCGTTGTTCCTGTTGCATGTAAATGTATTTATCCTTTCTGAGTATATGTTCATGTTGCAACAATTGTGGATCTACATTCATTACACAGTTTGTATCACATTTCTGCTCTTCATAATACCTTTGGTGAGGTTTCGGGATAATAAAAGTAAATAAATAAAAATCGACTGGAACTGGGAAAAATGTCTGAAATTCGCATTAGGTATAAAAACTACTGTGAATTATTTACGTGTGTGTGTGTGTGCTGTTAATTACGAATGCGTGCAATTAACCGTCGAAAATGTTTAATTACACCTATCAAAAAAGTAATTATGATAATATGCTGATTGAACATTCCATCAAATTAATTTTACTCTCTCCCTCTCTCTTACTCGTTTTTTTTTCTCTTCCCTGTTTATATATCTGCTCTGTCATTTTCATATTTGCTCAGTCTTGAAACGTACCATAGTTTTTTTTTTTCTTTATCTGAATACGAAATCACTTGATTCATGTATCATATATGAAATGTATCTTCACTGATTACATTAATCATTAGCACTAACACCTGATTGCATCCGCCGTGTTAAATGTATATGCAGATCAATTGAAGTTGAATTAAATCCTGGCCCTAACCGTCCAAAGTATTGCAACTTCCTTTTACAGAAATACTCGTGGATTTCACGAGAACTTGGATGGCCTTGTTATCTCAACTAAATCTGACATTATTTGTTGTGCTGTAACTCTAGTTTTAGACATGGGGCAGTCAACAGAGTTGCTTTTACCCAATTTTGATAAACCTTTGTTGCCTAAATGCTAGTTTTACGAAGTATGGCTATGGTTGCCATGAATACATAGTTGCGAAAATGTGTAGTCGTTTTGTTAAGAGAAGTCCCCCATTCCGATGACAGCATTTATGATTGTTTATTGACTTCACACATTTCCATTCGAGATGATAGGACATCGTGCTTTATTTTCATACGTGATTTTGACGCTCAGCTCCGAGACTGGCTGAATTCCGTGTTCCCAATGACCGCCATGGCATTTCTTTTCTTTCTAACTCTCTCTCTCTCTCTCTCTCTCTCTCTCTCTCTCTCTCTCTTCTCTCTCTCTCTCTCTCCTCTCTCTCTCTCTCTCTCTCTCTCTCTCTTTTCTCACTCTCTCTTTCTCTCTCACTCGCTCTGTCTTTCTAACTCTCTCTCTCTCTCTCTCTCACTCTCTCTCTCTCTCACTCGCTCTCTCTCTCTCTCTCTCTCTTGTCTCTGGCTCTTCTCTGCTGTCTCTCTCTCAGTGTTGCAGCTCACTTTGGTCTCTTCTCTCTCTCTCTCTCTCTCTCTCTCTCTCTCTCTCTCTCTCTCTCTCTCTCTCTCTCTCTCTCTCTCTCTCTCTCTCTCTCTCTCTCTCTCTCTCTCTCTCTCTATTTATCTAGCCATCTCTATCTTAACAATAGGTCATATTTTATGGCATTTTTTTAACGGTTAATTTAAAGATTATAAACTGGCATGTGAGGGATAATTAAATCAGAATGCACCGAGCTAATTGTTATTTCCATTTAATTATTTGTTATTAAATTAAATTTGTTATTAAGTTAAATTAAATTTGTTATGAAATTAAATTTGTTATTAAATTAAATTGTTATTTCCATTTAATTATTGTTATTTCCATATTTAATTTATATTTATTCGCTAATCGTTTCTGTCGACCACCGTGGTCTAGCTTCTAAGATCCACCAGGATTTACCGGTACCAGATTTCAACTTA
>NW_020872962.1:217646-230146 GCF_003789085.1 Penaeus vannamei | reverse complement strand
GGCAGGTGAGCAGCGCCTCTGTCATTATTGCCATTAGCTCTTGTTAGTGGTCCCGGTGGTTGTTGTTTTAATGTTTTATTATTGAAGTTCTCATTATAACCATGGTTTGACAGTGATTTTAAAGTTTTCATCATTATTTAATGTATTAATAATAATAATCATAGTAACGAAAATGATCATCACTATCATCGCCGTCAGCATCCCCTTCATCCTCATATGTTTATATATGAATATGTGTGTCTGTGCTTACGTATTCATATGTATGTGTGTACGTGTGTTGCGTGCGTGGTGTGTGTGTGTGAGTGTGTGTGTGTCTGTACGTGTATTTGCGTGTGCGTGTGTGTGTGTGTGAGTGTGTGTGTGTCTGTACGTGTGTTTGCGTGTGCGTGTGTGTGTGTGTGAGTGTGTGTGTGTCTGTACGTGTGTATCTGTACGTCTATTTGCGTACATGTGTACGTGCGCTCGCGCACGTGTTTGTGTGTGTGCGCGTGCGTGCGTGTGCCTACCTGCATAAAAGCTTTCTTTCTCTTTGTGTCCCTCTAAGCTGGCTCTCATCCAGCTTAGACATATTTATCATAGCAGTGTGTTTAATCAAAGGCCAAACCCACTCCGGCAGCTGGCACACTTCCCGAGACAGAGTGGCTAAGACGAAACGGAATTGTTTATGGCACTAACAGATTACTTGGAATTTGATGTTGATTCTGTCAGAGGTTAGAAGAAAAGTGACATGTTTGGAAACCAGTCATATTAATGCGACTTGTTGTCAAAGCTGAAATGAATGTGCTTTTGTTAGATTTGAAAAAGGGAATAATAAGTTCAAAGGCGATGAAAGAAATGGAAAGTTATTCACGGAAAACCCAGGTCGAGGAGGAAATTAAGTGTCACCAGGAAACTGCCATTGTTTGTAGTTTTTATATAAAATAGTAAAAAGGTAGCTGTAAATAAGACAACTGGTCATACTGGAACTCACGACGCTTTGGTAAAATAAAATAATAATAAAAAATGAAAATTAAAAGATAAAAAATAAAAATAAATAGAAAGAAAGAAAGAAAGAAAGAAAGTAAGAAAGAAGAAGAAGAAGAAGAAGAAGAAGAAGAAGAAGAAGAAGAAGAAGAAGAAGAAGAAGAAGAAGAAGAAGAAGAAGAAGAAGAAGAAGAAGAATTGGATAAAAAATAACAATGACTGACAACTCATATTTTCGTCTACCTGAGGAGGTTAGTTCCAGCTCGACATTGGAACTAACTCATTAGGGAATAATTTTAATGAGATTGACACAGGTGTTGACGTTTGACAGGCGGCGTGTGTAAGAGGCAGTGACGTGACATTATTTACGGGAAAATATAATTAAATTTTCATGAGAATTGTACTTTTTAGGTCAGTCTTGTCCCATATAGCATAAGGTCGCTGGAAGGGTAAGATACCTGGTAAATGCATCATATTGTCAAAAGTAAAAAAAAAAAAAAAAAAAAAAAAAAAAAAAAAAAAAAAAAAATGGAAAAATGGATAAAAGTGAAAAATTAAAATGAGAAAGATAAAAAAGATGAAGAAAGATAAGAAGAGGGAACAAAATGGTCAAAACAAAAAGAAGAAAGATAAGAAAAGGTAAAAAAAAAAAATGGTAAAAAAAAGAAGAAAGATAAGAAGGAACAAAATAGTTAAAAAGAAGAAAGATAAGAAAAGAACAAAATAGTTAAAAAGAAGAGAAAGATAAGGAGAGGGAACAAAATAGTTAAAAAGAAAGAAAGATAAGAGAAGGAACAAAAGAAGAAGTAAAAAAATAAGATAAGAGAGGAACAAAAAAAAAAGAAAGAGAAAGATAAGAAGAAGGAACAAAATAGAAGAAGAAAGAAATAAGAAGAGGGAACAAAATGGTAAAAAAGAAGAAGAAAGATAAGAAGAAGGAACAAAATAGTTAAAAAGAAGAAGAAAGATAAGGAGAGGGAACAAAATGGTAAAAAAAGAAGAAGAAAGATAAGAAGAAGGAACAAAATAGTTAAAAAGAAGAAAGATAAGAAGAAGGAACAAAATAAAAAAGAAGAAAGATAAGGAGAAGGAACAAAATAGAAAGAAGAAAGATAAGAAGAAGGAACAAAATAGTTAAAAAGAAGAAGAAAAAGAAGATGGAACAAAATGGTAAAAAAAGAAAGAAAGATAAGAGGGAACAAAATGGCTTGATCCTTTGAACCCACTTGTCAGGGTGCAAGGGAAGAAAAGAATTAAAAGAATTAAAGTCCCATTTCCTCAAAGTGGAACATGTTGATCCATCCATCTGACCGGATTTCCTTTCCCTTCTTTCCCTTGTCCGTTTTTTCACTTTCTCTTTTCCTTTTTTTTTGCCAAATTGAATACTGTAAATATATGTTATTTTCCTTTTTGGAACCTAAATACTGTAAATATGTGTATTTTCCTTTTTTTCCCAAACTGAATACTGCAAATATATGTATTTTCCTTTTTTTTTTTGTCAAACTGCATATTGCAAATATATGTATTTTCCTTTTATGAGAAACTGGATACTGCAAATATATGATTTTTTTTTTTTTTTTTTGTCAAACTGAATACTGCAAATATATGTATTTTCCTTTTTGGCAAACTGAATACTGCAAATATATGTATTTTTTTTTACTGAATACAGCAAATATATGTATTTCCTTTTTTTCTGAATACTGCAAATATATGTATTTTCCTTTTTTCCAAACTGAATACTGCAAATATATGTATTTTTTTTTTTCCAAACTGATCAAATATATGTATTCTTTACGAACCATGAGATCGTTGGTGTCTTGGATATATTCCTTAGCTGCTATCATAAAAAAAATCAGAATTGGTCCCATATCCATCTGGACGTAAGGGACACGTTTTGTAGAGGAACATGCTTACTAAGCCGCGGGATGATGCGGTCGGGTGGCCGGTTCCTTTCCGCCCCGACTTTGACCCCAGCATGCTGACCTCAGCATACCAGTGCTCACTCACAGCTGAGTCGACTGGGAGGGGCAAGCCGGGCGCGAACCCAGGACCATGCGATTGCAAACCCAGCGCTCTACCGGTATATGTAAATTATCTTAATTGGATATCGTGATGAGAATGGCTTTGTGATTGAAACAGCACAATGTTTATTTATAAAGTATTCATAAAACCTTGAGGAAAAAAGTGAGATGGTAGAGGTTTCTTGTTCCTTACTATGGCCTTTACATCGAGAGTTCTTGTAGTTTATACTTCAGTGTTCCCCGAAATCAGAAGAAAAAAGATTGATGCTGAAACTGCTTTTTCTTCAAAAGCCAGATAAGAAATTCCTGAAATGAAAACTTTCTTTCGCTGCTTTATTTAGATATTTCTATTTTTTAATAACACTGGATTATTTTTTTTTAATAATTTGATTTGGATTATTTTAATAACACGATTATTTTTGGATTATTTATTCTGCCAAGCTCTTCCATATTCTATATATTAGGAAATCTTAGAAATCTTTTTAAAGGAAGATGTTGTGTATCAAACAAAAGGCTTTTGCGGAGAATGCTTTTGCGCTGCACTGAGAATTGAAAGAAAAATTAAATTTTGTTTTATGGGAAATCATACGTTTATTTTATTACAAGCTAAGTTTAAACTATTCTCAGTGTTTTGATGCTGAATCTCCATAGCAATAATTTAGAATGATTCTACGTCTATGTTTCTATTTATCATGACCAGTTCATCTTCTTGTTCGTGTCTAAAGTTACAGTAATTTCAGAAAAGAAGAAGAAAAATAAAAAGGATGAAAGCATTTAAGTTCCATTAACACAGAATGGATGACTGAGGGCTTCTCGAATTTAACAGGCGAAATTATATGAAAGTTTGGTTGTCGAGCTGTTAGAGATAATGGCCGACTGCTGGCATTCCCATATAGACGACCCACTGTCTTTCAAAATGAGAAACGGATCTGTTTCTGTCTGTCTTCTGTCTTCTCTCTCTCTCTCTCTTTCTTTCTTTCCTCCTCTCTTCACTCTCCCGCCTCTCTCCCTTACTCTTTCTCCCTCCCTCCTCCCCTTTCTCTCTCCCTCTCTCCCTCTTTCCCTCTCTCCTCCTTCCTTCCTCCTCTCCCTCCTCTCTCTTCCTCCTCTTCCCTCCTCCCGTTTCCCCCCCCCTCTCTCTCCCCTGTCCTTCTCTGATAAAAATCAAGCATTTTAAGAATTATCATGTACATGAAAACCGACATGGGAACTGTCAGTATTTTATCGTTGTTGATGGTAATATAATTTTTGCAATGACTTTTGACATTATTGCAACTATTGTTAATATCCTTTTTTCCACAGAGAACAAAAATAAACCAAAAAAAGATGAAAAGAAAAGCAAATAAAAAGAAAAAAAGAAAACGAAGTTAACCTCTCAGTGCAGTTTCCTGAATGCATCGCCTGGTTCTTCTCTCTTTCCCGTCTACTCTCGCCCAACAGGAACCGGAGGAGAAGAAGAGGACGAAAGGTGAAAAGCGATGATGTATGGGAGGGGAAATGAGAGAGGGGAATATTTGAAGAAAAAAGGGAAAGGAAAAAAAAAAAAAAGTTGAAAAAGGAAAGAAGGAGCTAAGTGTAAATGAAAGAGGAAAGGAAAGGGAATGCAAAGAAGAGATAGAAGAGGAAGAGGCAGAAGAAGGGATGAAAAAGAAAAGGAAAAGGAAAAAAAGAGTTGGAAACGGAAGAGGAAGAAGAAGAAATGGAAAAGGAAAAGGAAAAAAAGAAAGAGATGGAAAGGAAGAGGAAAGAAGAAGAGATAGAAGAGGAAGAGGAAGATAAAGCGATGGAAAAGAAAGAGGGAGAAGAAGAGATGGAATAGGAAAGGAAAAGGAAAAAAGAAGAGATGGAAAAGAAAAGGAAAAAGGAAAAGGAAGAAGAGATGGAAAAGAAAGATGAAGAAAACATAGATGGAAAAGGAAGAGGAAGAAAAATAGACGAAAGAGGAAGAGGAAGAAGGAAAACAAACTAATCTGATAGTCCGTAAATGGTGAGACATCCAAAGCTTTGCTCTTATTCTCTCGATCAACATCAAAGGATTCTCTATTGATCCATTTCCATTTGATATGTATTGCTGTATCCGTCTGGTTCTCTTTTCCTCTTAAAGTACTGAAAATATATATTTTTTCCTCTCTCTTGAGCAGTATATATATAAAAGATTATTTATATCTCTTCACTGTTATTATCAGTATTATCGTTATTATTATCATCATCATCATCATCATCATCATCATCATCATCATCATCATCATCATCATCATCATCATAATCATAATCATAATCATAATCATAATCATAATCATAATCATAATCATAATCATAATCATAATCATCATCATCATCATCATCATCATCATTTTTATTATTTCCACCACCGTTACAGCTGTTATTCTTTTAATAATTACCATTTATAATCTGAGAAATCAGCTAAACAGTACGTAATGACAAATGGAACACGAATGAATATAGAAGAATAATATTACGGTAGAAACTAAATAATTAGCGTTTTGGTATTTAATATATTTTCATTACAATCATAAACTATCGTTTTTATTACAGAAGTATCCATTCTCTTTCATATTTTTGACAATTAAATAGATATACTACCCTATATATTAATATGTTCTTTAGCTTAAATGTCTTTAGAACAATGATTCTAGAAAAAATATTCGACTAAAATCGATATAAATCCCTTAGGTCGATGTTATTTCTGTGAGAGCATGTCGTGACTAAAGTATTCAAAGTCCATTAAACTTCAGCTTATCTATCACAGCATTCCCAGACGCTCACGACCCACTGCCCTTTAGATTTAGAATAGGATTCTCTCTCAATCTCTCTCTCTTTCTCTTTCTCTTTTTTCTCTCTGTCTTTCTCTCTTTCTTTCTCTCTTCTTTCTTTCTTTCTTTCTCTTTTCTTTCTCTTCTCTCTCTCTCTCTCTCTCTCTCTCTCTCTCTCTCTCTCTCTCTCTCTCTCTCTCTCTCTCTCTCCTCTCTCTTCCCTCTCTCTTCTCTCTCTCCTTCTCTTTCTCTTTTCTTTCTTCTTCCTCCTCTCTCTCTCCTCCCTTTCTCTCTCTCTCTCTCTCCCCTTTTCACTTACTCTTTCCTTCCCTCTATGTCTACATGAAATCCCGTCCTAGATGATAGATGGTGGGGGGGAAGAGATGATAATAAAAAAAGGGGTGATGTACATTGCGGCATAGGGAGTAGAAAGAAAATATAGGATAAATATGAATGAGAAAAGAGCGGAAGAGGAAGGGGGCTTAAGGAAGGAAAACAAGAAGAGATGATAATAATAATAATAATAATAAAAAAAAAAATAATAAATAAAAAAATAGGGGAGTTGCGAGGGAGGGTTATCTTCTGAAACACAGCTATTCACGTCTTATCATCTCGATCGTTACGGTTGAAGTTGTCAATATTTACGATATATTATTATTATTATTATTATATTTTGTAGTTGTCGCTACTACTTATCTGTTTTATTAGAAAGCTTACATATTATATTGTAATTTTTCTCTTCTGTAAAATCGTGATTTTTTATTTTTTTTTATTTTCCTTTTCTGTTTCTGCTATGAGGTCTGTCAAAAAAAGGAGTGAATAAATAACAATAATAATAATAAAAAAAAATAAAAACTCCCAGTTTCACATCATCCTTATATTAAGAAAATCTACCAAGCTCACGACCAATTTCCTTTTACAAGAAATCTGAGATTAACTTCATCTAAAACTGGTTTCTAGATCAGTCATGCATACACCTCCACTCAGCGCCAGAGTATTACTGTCACACTGTCATTTCCTCTGCCACAGATTTTACAGAATGCGGAAAAGGTATTTGTTAACTCTCTTTTCAAAGGATTTATTCCCGAACCCCTGTTAATCTGCCTTTTTTTTTCTCTATTTTTCTCTCTACCATTCAGACGAATCCTTTTTTTTTCTTTCTTTCTCTTTCTCTCTTATTCTTCCTTTTCTTCTGATTTCGTTTACGTTAATGCCATCATTCCAGTGACTTTTTTTTTTCAAATCCCCCTTCCTTTCTCTTTTATTTTATTGCATTTTTTTTTTTTAAGTTTTAATATTTTTTGTAAATCTTCTAGATTGAATTGGCATTTCTTTCAGCAAATAAGAGCCCATTTCGAAATACCAAAGTGAATTGACATTTCCTTCATATAGCCCATTTGGAAATACCAAATACTAGTGATATTCAAAATTTGTTTTTATTACCATCATCATTCCTTGTTCTTGTTATTACTATTTCTATCACGATCACCATAGTTCTTTGTAATTAGTAGCTTTCTTAATGTTAAAGAAGGCATAACAGGTATCTTTCCGTTCCGGAACTTATATTGCGAAGTCGTGAGAGAGAGAGAGAGAGAGAGAGAGAGAGAGAGAGGAGAGAGAGAGAGAGAGAGAGAGAGAGAGAGAGAGAGAGAGAGAGAGAGAGAGAGAGAGAGAGAGAAGAGGGAGGGGGGAGTGATAGGAGAGAGAGGAGAAAGTGATAGAGAACAGAGAGAGAAAAAAATTAGATAGATAGAATGATAGAAAGAGATACAGAATAATGGATAGACAAATAGATAGAGAGATAGACAGACAAAGAGAGAAAATATATTTCCATATATTTGCAAGTACGCATTTTTTAAGCATATGTATAATAAGAATAAAAAATGTATTGATTTTACATGTATATGTGCTAATGTGGGCAAGGATGTGTATACGTGAGACATTTTTTTTAATGTGTTGCGAACGTGCCAGCATGACTGTGTGCATGTTTGTATGGAATAATGTACATCTTTTCATGTCAGCGTGGCATTTTTGGCGCATTACATTGAAGATAATGATGATAATAATAAAATAATAAAATTACAGTTATCATCTTTACAGCGCTATTTCTAAGATAATAATAATAATAATCAAGATAATGAGGAAAATAACAATAACAATATAATTACATCATCATTTTGAAACAGGTCGCTCTCATAGCATGTAATCAATACGTATTTGCATATTGGATACTAAGCTGTATTTCTTTAGCGTATTTTTATCTTTTAACCTGCTTCGACGTAACAAAGTTTAGCCTGCATGTATTATCCCCAAAACCCCAAAGAACGTCTTTTTTTAACGTTTTAGTTATATGTTCCTCCCAATACCGATGGGACCACAGATAAGTCTGATGAAGTATATAAAACGGCAATTTGTTTCAGATATATGTTATACTAATTTATGGTCTCTCCCTTTCGCTTAACGTCTTCTCTCTCTCTGTCTCTTCTTTCTCTTTTTCTTTTCTCTCTCTCTCCTCTCTCTCTCTCTTCTCTCTCTCTCTCTCTCTCTCTCTCTCTCTTTCTTACTTACTCTCTCTCTGTCTTTCGCTCTCTCTCTCTCTGTCTCTGTCTCTGTCTCCTCTCTCTCTCTCTCTCTCTCTCTCTCTCTCTCTCTCTCTCTCTCTCTCTCTCTCTCTCTCTCTCTTCTCTCTTTTCTCCTCTCTCTCTCTCTCTGTCTTTCGCTCTCTCATGAGGCACATGGTGCTTTGTGATAAAAAATGAAAATCGGTTTTATTAATTCGATACAAATTGAAATGCAATATTTACAGTAAACATGTAAAGATCGTTTGTTAGTTGTTGTTGTCTTTTATTTAAAAAATGTATCCTCTCTATTTCTAATCAACGAGAAAGAGATATTAGCATGTTCTGCATTTGACCTTCACTTAACTTTGTGTCCAAACGGAAGTGATTAAGCACTGAATTCGCTTATCAAGAACTTTAAGAAATACCATTCAAAGCATACTTCATATATAACTTTAAATGATTAAGCCTCCATAGCATCAGCGTATTTTGGCAATGCGGTGAACCTAGAAAAAAATAATAATTTTTCGCGCTCCGGCAAAGGCCAATAATTCACAGGCAAGTTTATTCTGGCACGATAGAGTTTGGGCTGGTTCCTTTCTAAAGAATAAGCGTCCAAGGAATAGCGAGAGGAGAGAGAGAGAGAGAGAGAGAGAGAGAGAGAGAGAGAGAGAGAGAGAGAGAGAGAGAGAGAGAGAGAGAGAGAGAGAGAGAGAGAGGAGAGAGAGAGAAGATGATAGAGAGAGGAAATAGATAGATAGATAGATAGATGGAAAGAAATAGAGAATAATGGATAGACAGATAGATAGTCAGAAAGATAGATAAAGATAGAAAGATAGTGTTACTGAAGGGTTACCGGCTCTATTTGCGAGCACGCTTTTATATATCGAAACATGTTACCTTTCGCATGTGCATGAAGATATAAATAACTAAATGTTATTTATATCCTTTTGCAATTCAATATTATTTTTTCAGTTTCCTTGTGCAGCTCTGTTCTGCACAACTGACAAAAAAACTAAACTTTAATAGCCGAGAATGGACTGGCTATATGGAGAAATTGAAACTCAAATTTCTACGTACAGTTCTTGAGTAAAATTACTATGGAAAATATAACATCAATAGACATGAAAATCTTACTGTTACATAGCACTTATTCTGAAATCATCATTCCATATTTGTATCGTATGAGTAGGGACGATAGCTCAATATCATCTATGACAATTTGCAGTTCATATGTATACATAATTATGCCTTGTAAGAACTATTTTGAATTCTTGTAAGAAATGTTATAGTTTCTCGTAACTTGTATGTCTATTTGCTACTCATGTACTATTCTTCCAAGCATTTTTTTATGTATGTTTCTTTGCTTTTATATATTTTACTTGCAATAAACTTTTGGTTATTTTCATGGTATCCCCTGGTATTCTCGAGGCACAATAAACGTAATATTCTACTTATATTATTCCATTCATAACTATATCTTCACAATACATGTATTTGACCGGCTTCGATTATATCTTCGTCAGAAATACGTGTATTTGTCAACATGAATACGATTCGTACCTATAAGTGTTCAATTGTGAACCTCGGAGTAGAGTGGCCAACCATAAAGTGGCGACCACCGACTATGATTGACGTGGCTGGTTCGTTCGACTCGAATATGCGGTTCGAACGGGCGGAGGCGAACCAAAAGGCCTTATTCGCACTCCTCATACGCACACCGCACCCACGTAATACGCACATCTAACTTAGTGAAACAATCACTTTAAGACCATAAACCAATGATACACACACACACACACACACACACACACACACACACACACACACACACACACACACGCACGCACACACACACACACACACACACACACACACACACACACACACACACACACACACACGCACGCACGCACACACACACACACACACACACACACACACACACACACACACACACACACACACACACACACACACACACACACACGTATATGTACACACACATTATGTTCATGTACATAATCTCAATAAACCTCACAGAAAAGAAAGAAAAATTCGTTTAAAGAGCAAAAAAAGGAAAAAGAAGAAGAAAAGAAGAAGAAGAAGAAGAAGAAGAAGAAGAAGAAGAAGAAGAAGAAGAAGAAGAAGAAGAAGAAGAAGAAGAAGAAGAAAAAAAAAAAATATATATATATATATATATATATATATATATATATATATATATATATATATATATATATATATATATATATATATATTCTCATGAGTGCGACGAACGGGCCAAATCCTCGAGACAAGTGGGAATCTCGGTAAATTTTCGAAGTCGGAAATCTATTTCATATAAATAGATGTTTGAACGACAAGTTGGGAAAAAAATCCAGTATTTTCACTATTGTGTAATCGACAACGGACAGAATTGGTACGTTTGCAATAGAATGGAGGGGGAGGAGAGGAGAGGAAATGGATGAAGGAGGGAGAGAAGAAATGTGGAGAAGAAAGAGGAGGAGAGAGGGAAATGAACAAGAGAAGGATGGAAAGAGGAAATAAGAGAGGATAAATCTGCACTCGGGGGTAGAGGGAGATGAGAGGAGAGGCAATGGATGAAGAAGGTGAGAGAAGAAATGTGGAGAAAAAAGGAGGAGAAGGGAAAATGAACAAGAGAAGGATGGAAAGAGGAAATAAGAGAGGATAAATCTGCACTCGGGGGTAGAGGGAGATGAGAGGAGAGGAAATGGATGAAGGGGGAAGAGAAGAAATGTGGAGAAAAAGGAGGAGGAGAGAGGAAAATGAACAAGAGAAGGATGAAAAGAGGAAATAAGAGAGGATAAATCTGCACTCGGGGTAGGAGGGATAACATTAAAGAAAAAGAAGGAAAGATAGAAAAAAAAAGACCAGAAGGGGGTAGGAAGGAAAAGGAGAAAAAAAAAAAAAAAAAAGTTGAGATATATTGACCGACGAGAGAAGATTCAAGTCGAATTAAATTGGAAAATCAACATTAAATCATGGGAAAGCAGAAACAGAAACAGATATGAAACGATAAAATCAAAAGCCTGTGTAATATGGATTTCAAGCTCCACTGATAACGAGATAGATAATAATGACTTTCGTATTAAAGAGAAATTATACAAATGCACGTGTAGTCGTTATATTTGCAAAATGCCCGTAATATGAACTCGGTTTAATAAGTGATTATAATTCAAAAGGAAAGAGAGCAAGATGTATAATTTCACATACGGATCTTCATTAATTTTCGAACAACCTATCCAGTTCCAAGTCAATTTTTCTTTTATATATAGTCTATATCATTTCGTGAAAGAGCATTTATTTTTTCCTAGTGACAAAATATTTTTTCGTGAAAGAGCTTTTTTTCCTATTAATAAGTGACAAAATATTTTTTCTGAAAGAGCATTATTTTCCTATTAATAATGACAAAATATTTTTTCGTGAAAGAGCACTTATTTTTTCCTATTAATAAGTGACAAAATATTTTTCGTGAAAGATTTTCTTCTGACTTCGTAGAGTGACAAAATATTCTTCGTGAAAGAGCACTTATTTTTCTTCCTATTATTTAGTGATAAAATATATATAATCTCACATACATCACACTTCATTTTTTATCGACTGGAAATGCGCTTAACTGTAGTTCACTCCGGTAATAACATGACTCAAATACCTGAAGAGAAATCGGACTAAATCTGTCAGATTTACGAAACGGGAATAATCCGATGTATTTCACTCCCTGTCTGGAAATTAAATCCGGCGAAAATAGAAACGGAATAAAAACGGGTACGATTCTCATCAGTCGTAGCAAAAAAAAAAAAAAAAAAAAAAAACAAACAAAATAGATGACCATTCCAGTTTAGTAAAAATCGGAATGGTCATCCACTCCACTTTTTTTTTTTTTTTTTTTTTTTACTGCGTTTGAAGAGCGACGTTTTTCATCCCTTTTCAATTGTGGCTTTTTCCTTTTATGTTGATACGGCAGATCATTTTTAAATAGTTAGTCAATCAATCTGTGAGTAATGCAACGATTGCAATATCAGTAAATGAATGTTGGAATACTATAAACATGATATTCACATCACTCTAAAAATGTAAGGGAACTGAATATACAAATAGATAACTCTTAACCAGGATAGATTATTGGGAATTATTTCAGTATTTCATTCTTGTGTATATCA
>NW_020872962.1:207646-210146 GCF_003789085.1 Penaeus vannamei | reverse complement strand
TCCTCCTCAGTAACGACAGCAGCAGTTTGCCCAAGACGTTCAATTTTCTCTGCAGCGCCTCAGGCAGGTAGGGCCTTCACAGTTCCATCTTCTGCGCCTCCTGAAAATTCCCTCACGGTTTTCGCCAGGAGAAGTGAAGGGGGAGGAGGGAGGGTGGAGGGGGAGGGGGGAGGGGTGCATTTTTCTGACGTATCCTGACACAGGAGCGAGAGCAGCTAGGAGGGATCTGCGGCCTCAGATAAGCTCAAAGGAAATATCTTATGTAAGATTATGTAAGAAACGAATAAAAGAAGAAATTTAATTAATTCAATGATTAATTAATTTCGTTTGTCTTATTAGCATAAATCAGCTATTAATTAAATGTGGAACCTCCGAAAAATAGGAACAAGAATGTTACCTCATTATGCTAATGAATGAATTGGAACACTCCAGAGACACAAGTACAAACCGGATTAATTATTCAAAAATATCTGCCACGTCAACAGCTGAGGTCATTAGCAGCAAAAATATCAAAATATTTAGTACGTTTAAAATTATGTCAATCAATGTCACTCATAAATTTAAATAATTATAAATAACAATAGATATATCATTGCTTACTTGTGACATTACTTTCTATTTACTGTCTGCTGACTACAGACTTTTTTCAATACCAGGCGCCTCCGACTGTCTATCTTCCGCCCGGACCAAATTACTCTAAAAGATAGATAACGCCACTTCAATTTGCCTTTTGAATCCTCAACATGAAATAGATTTTCCAAAGAATACTTTGAAGGCTGTTTCTGATATGACATGCCATAAGAATAGCGAGTAAATTACACAAATAATTATTTATCTTGCCATATCTAGTATCGCACGGTTACTGGTAAACGCGCTGACGTCATTTAGCTCCGCCCCTTTGTTATTCCTGTCGATCAGCTGTTGCTCAGCCCTGTGATGCTCGTTTTCCTCTTCCACACACTTGAAACCCAGCATCAGGAGTTATCTTGGCGATAAATGGAGGTAATAATGAAGGTGTATATTTAGAAACAAACTGAGAGAGGTTAGAAGTGACCTTGGCAATAGGATGACCAGCTCTATGCCAACCAAATAGAAGCAGTGTTACCAAGAGGTGACTTTGGCAATAGGATGACCAGCGTCTATGACAACCAAGTAGAAGCTGTGTTACCAAGACTGAGAATCAAAACGGTAAAAAAGAAAGAAAGAAAGAAAAAAGCATACAACATAAACTCATGGGGCGATGACAGATAAGAGTGAAACACTAATACAAAATTTAATGTTTCATCATATTTATGCAACAGTTTTATACCCCGAGAGCAAGATATTTTGGCTTTGATTTTGATACAACGTTTGTTATTAAGTCTTAAAAGAGACATGATTTATGGATAGATTTTAAAACGTTTTACACATTAAAACATTTTAATCCCGAAACGTTTTCGTGCTAAGGACCTTAGCTTTTGACGCGACAGATGATTTTAAGTAAACAATCAGTCCTGTTAATCTGTGTTACGTGTGTTGAGTTTCCTCTTTGTATATTTTTAGAATTTTTTTTTCAATTCGACAAGGTTGATAATAATCGGAATAATGTTGTTTCCTCAGTACATATATATATATTTTAATTATTCAATGCAAGGTTAAAACTAATCGAAATAGAAAATAAAGAAACCCTGGTAATGATTGCAATAATCTCTCTCTCTCTCTCTCTGTCTCACACACACACACACACACACACACACAACACACACACACACACACAACACGCACACACCACACCCACACCCACACCCACACCCACACCCACACGCACACGCACACGCACACACACACACACACACACACACACACACACACACACACACACACCACACACACACACACACACACACACACACACACACACACACACACACACACACACACACAGATATTCCGTGTATCTCGCTCTTCAGAGAATTCTTGTTTCTGGAGTGTCTTTTAACTTTTAATGGGCGGGGAATCTGGAGCAGCAGGGAAATTTCACCCACTTTTCTCTAGAAGAACGACTGTCCTTTACAAGTAACATGTGCACGTGATTTATATTGACATCCTATGATAAGTTTTCTATAAATACTAACTCATTACTGCTACTTGTTGATACAGGAATAGATTGCTTTCAGAAATTGTAACTTCTCCGACTCTTAATAAGTTTAAAAGATCAGCTAGTATGTTTTTTTTCTTACGTAAATAGCTGACTTTCTATTCTTTCATTCTTTCTTAGCTGTATCTTGACCTGCACTGACACCTTTGTTGGTATAAATCTCGATTTTTTGAGTGTGGCTCTTTATATAGCATACGATGATGATGATAATGATGATGATGATGATAAAGATGATGATGATGATGATGATGATGATGATGAATGATGATGATGATGATGATAAAGATGTAAGATGATAAAGATAATAAGATGATGATGATAATGGTAATGATGATAATGGTAATGGTAATGGTGATGGTGATG
>NW_020872962.1:192646-202646 GCF_003789085.1 Penaeus vannamei | reverse complement strand
ATCGGGCTTTGGGAATGGGAAAATGGGAATGGAATGGGAAATGGGAATCAATTTCGGGTTTGGAATGGGAATGGGAATCGGGGAATGGGAATGGGGAATCGGGTTTTGGAATGGGAATGGGAATCGGGTTTTTGGAATGGGAATGGGAATCGGGTTTTGGAATGGGAATGGGAATCGGGTTTTTGGGTTTGGGAATCGAGATTGGAAATCGGGTTGGGAATCAGCTTGGGAATCGGGCTTAAGGATCAGATTTGGGAATCGGCCGATAGTGAGATAAACAGAGAGAGAGAGAGAGAGAGAGAAGAGAGAGAGAGAGAGAGAGAGAGAGAGAGAGAGAGAGAGAGAGAGAGAGAGAGAGAGAGAGGGAATTTGATAGCTAGGAAGATAAAGAGAGACGATAGATAATAGAGAGTAAAAAATAATATAGAAAAAAGCATAAAAAGGACAATGACATAAAAAAGACAAACAGACATATAAACCTAGATATGTATACACGACAATTATCACAGAGAGTGGATAAACAAATGTAAAAGAAAAGAAAAAAAAAAAAAGAAGTAAAGAAAGGAAAAGGAGAAGAACAACAACAGGATTATCGTCACTTTTTTGTTTCCACACCATTCGTTCCATTTATCGACACGAAGCTGAAGAAGGAGAGAGTAAAAGGAGAGAGAGAAAAAAAAGAAAAGAAAAGAAAAAAATATTGGATGAAACGTGTGCGGAAAGTGAACAGAAGGAGAAAAAAAAAATAATCGCTTTGCCTTTTATCCAATTTCTTCTTTTTCGTTCTCCTTTATCGGTCGTTTCTCTCCCTTCTCATTTTTCTTATTACTTTTCTCTCCTTCTTTGTTTCTGTCTTTCTCTCTTTTTTTCTCTTTTCTTTCTCTCGCCCCTCCCCCCTCTCTCAGTCTCGTCTCAGTCTCTCTGTCTCTGTCTCTGTCTCTGTCTCTGTCTCTGTCTCTGTCTGTCTCTGTCTCTGTCTCTGTCTCTGTCTCTGTCTCTGTCTCTGTCTCTGTCTCTGTCTCTGTCTCTCTCTCTCTCTCTCTATATATATATATATATATATATATCCTTTCCTCTCTCTCACACACACACAAAGCCCTCCCCTCCCTCCCCCCCCCCCCCAAAAAAAAAAAAAAAAAATCATAGAGAAGGTAAAGGAATTAAGCCCCGTTCCCGCATCCCGTGGAAATCGCCAGAGGTGAGCGCCGGGCTTTCACATGCAAATCTATGCAAATCTAGTAATAAAGCCTGGATTCTCTTCATTGGTCCAAGAATGCTGATTCCATATTAGGCTTCAGAAAGAGAGAATGGAAGGCGGGGGGGGGGTAATCTCAAGAATAGTTCTTACGTGTTTGCTTCGTCCCCGATTGTAATTAATAATAATTTTCCAGGTTTTTGAGGGGAGAGGAGAGAGAGGAGGAGAGAGAGAGAGAGAGAGAGAGAGAGAGAGAGAGAGAGAGAGAGAGAGAGAGAGAGAGAGAGAGAGAGAGAGAGAGAGAGAGAGAGAGGAGAGAGGGGGGGGGGGGAGAGGGAGGGAGGAGAGAGAGAGAGAGAGAGAGGGGGGGAGGAGAGAGGAGAGAGAAAGAGAGACAGAGAGAGAGAGAGAGAGAGAGAGAGAGAGAGAGAGAGAGAGAGAGAGAGAGAGAGAGAGAGACAGACAGACAGACAGACAGACAGAAAGAGAAATTAGGTGTTATAGTCTGCATTTGAATACTGATTAACATTTCATAAAAAGAGAGGAAAAAAAAAGATAAAAAGGGTTGGATATTGATTATCGTTTCATAAAGAGAAGAAAAGATGAAGAAAAACTGGTATAAAAATGGGTATTTGATATCGCGAATTATGAGGGACGAACTGAATTAAGCGTTTCATAATTTCATAAAAAGAATAACTAAATTCATTCATGAACGGACGAGAGACATCATGAAATCGTAATGGTAAAACTGAAAGATATTTATAAATGTAAATTGAAACGTTGGCGAGCAATTTACCCTTTAAGCAACATCAAAAGTAGATATTCAGTTGAATTAAGAGCTGAATAACTTCATATGAAACAACTACAGCAAAAGTAATAGATAACTACAAACATAATAGAGAACTTAGTAAAGCAATTCCAACAAACAGCTCTAATTTTTTTTTTTTTTTTTTTTTTTTTTTTTTTTTTTTTTTTTTTTTTTTTAGTGACAACTTTTGGGCTGAGAAACCGAGTCAGACTTTCCGTCCATTGTGGATATCTCGGCCGGATGTGTGTGGCTCGCTCTTCGACCGCCCAAGTTACACAATGATGAAGGAAGTTTAGACACACAAACACACCCGGCGGGTTTATTTCGTCTTTTTCTTCCTCTTCCTTTTGCAGATGAAAATCTTGGGAGTGGTTCTTGGGGAAGTTTTGAGCCGGGGGGGAGGGGAGGGAAAGCCTCTCTCTGTTTATCATTGCAGAGGAACATTGCAGAGAAATACATATATAGATATAAAGAAGTAAGCACATTCACTGAAACACACACACACACACACACACACACACACACACACACACACACACACACACACACACACACAAAGAACAATCAATGGTCTACTCACCAAATGGCGTTTAAAATAGACTTCTGTAAGAATTCCACTGGCATTGAAAAAAAAAATCTTTCTATCCTTAAGTTACTCGATAAGGACGGGACTCACCTGGAAGAGAAAAAAGAAACAGATAAAATTAATTAGTACATTGATATAAATGGATATAAATATGATTATGTACTCTAATTAATATTCCGTTGGACTGAATCCTGCGGGATATTACAAGCAAGTAATAATAATTTTTAAAAATCTATATCACACAACTTCACAACATTATATAATTAATGAATAGTTTTTGATAATCCGAAAATTAATCATTTACAGAAAAATAGTTATCATTTACAGAAAAAAACAGAAAAAATTAATCAGTTACAGAAAAAAACAGTCATCTTTTTTATCTTTTTTATTAACCTTACCGAAAATCAATCAGTTACAGAAAAAACATCTTTTTTATTTATTTTTTTTATTAACCTCTCTTACTTACCTAATTTATTTAAAGTTGACGCCCCAGATGATTATAAAAAGAGATAGATCCAGTCAAGAAAGTGAAGACAGGAAATCATACAGCCACGTTCAACTTACCTGGAAATAAAATCACATATTAAAGCATATTTCATGATAGAGTAATACAAGTAATTCGTTCACAGATGTCTTACAAAAAATGTTTATTAAGTTTACAATTTGATCTATGTTAGGCAAAAACTTGGGATTCTAATTCAGTCTAAAAATATACACTATGTATTTCTTTACTCTAATTCTATTACTATTTGAAATCTAATATTAACATCAAAGTTGAGAAAAACTAATCAAAAATATTTTCATAATTACTATTAAACAAGTTTTATTTCCGTTATCACGATTAAAAGCTGATCATTTAAATCATCTGTGAAAAGCATATATTGATATTTACAAAACTTAAAAATAAAAATTCATGCTTGCTTTAAGCTGCAAAGCATGAAATGGCTGTTTTCTTTAAATTCTGACAAAGCAATGATACTTGACTTGCACAATTTTTTTTTTTAGTACAAATGAAAACTGTCAAAAATACCTTTCTTTTTTCTTGCTTACAATGTGAAAATCCTGAAACTTATGCCTAGATATCAGGCAGTTTTCATATTAAATATAGTTCATGCCAAGAATAGATATATATAGATACATAAAAAAAAATGTGGGCTGAAATTTCGGTGCTCTGCGACAAGAATCCGTGAAAAGGGTTCATGGCATGCGTCTATATACGGTGCTGTAATCTGAATGATAAGAATTATAATAAATATCACCTTTTCCTTCCTCGGAGGGGGTGGGGGTGAGAGAGGTAGGGGGGTTGGGAAGAGGGAAGACTCTTACCCTTCCCCCCCCCCTTTTTTCTCAGCCAAGAGAAAGAGATTAAGAAAAAAAAAATCATTTTTTTTAGCAGTCTCAGAAAAAAGAGAATGATATTACGTTCTTCGACCTCGTCAGCCTGCGAGTCTATCCTCGGAGAAGCCACCCGGAGCACCTTGTCCTCCTCCTCCTCCTCTTCCTTCTTTTGTCTTCTGACTACTGGCTTCCCCTTCTCTTCTTTCTTCCTTCTTCTCTCCTTCTTTCTCTTTTCCGTGTCTACTTTTCTCTCCCATCTTCTCCGCACATCCTTCTCATTTCTCTCTCCGACGCTGTGTTCATGTTTGTTTATTATGTACACTCTCGCCTTCAAGGAGCAGGTCCGCTCTTGGGCATCCCTTTAACACCCAAGCACATGCCAAAATCTCAAACACATGCTTAAGTAACCGTTGCTAAAAATGCAGGTAGATCCTCATGCAGATTGGCGAAGTATTTGGCATATTGTCCGGCATTCAGACAGACAGAGTTAGCCTACCTTAAAAAATTATATTGGTAGATGAAAAAGTATAATAAATCAGCTTTGATCATCTATCAAAACTTTTTTTTTAATTTTTAAGATTGTGGGTTGGGGCTTCTTTATTGCCTTCTGTTTTTGGTTGCTGTTGAAGCTTCGTTCAGCAACTCCTATGCAAAGATTAAAAATTTCTTCAAAGTTCTCAAATATATTTCACAAAATAAAGGCAAGTCATTTAGATTTAGGGAGAGGGTGGGGGAGGTGGGGGGGGGTGGGGGGTGGAAACTGATGGTACACGAAAAATTTACTCTTTTTACGTCTTTTGCTATATAGCTAATACTAAAAGACTTAGTACGTGCACTGTCAAAATTACAGTAGATACAGACAACTATGAATTTATAAATCTAATTACTCTATTAGTGACGTGTGACAACAAACAATTGGGGGGGGGGGAATTGCTTAGCATATTTACAACTTCAATTTACATCGTGAGGAAATGGGGGAACAGACACACACACACACATTAATCTCAGCTTTTTATGATCATCAAAACTTCACTAAGGCTAAGAGAGACAAACGGGGGGGGTGATGCAAAGGAGGGGGGGGGGGGTTGAGAGGAGATATAGTGAGGCTGCTGCATCTCCTCGCTCTCTCTAAGGAAGCAATCAGTAAATGGGATTTTTTTTTTTTTTTTTTAATTATTAACTTTTGGGATCTGTCTTTGCTCATACTTTTTCGTTCTTTACATAATGAAAGGCAGATGATAGAGAATGGAAGTGAGGAAGGGGAAGGAAGGGAGAGGAGTCGAGGAAATTAAAGGAATTAAATTCTTGATTAAAAAAAAAACAGGATTTGGTTAGGCTTGTGTTTAGACGTTTTGAGTATTTTAGCCCTTGATACCTGTAAAAATGTAAGTAGTATTGTATATATATATATATATATATATATATATATATATATATATTATATATATATATAATATATATATATATATTATATATATATATATATATATACTTATATATATATTATATATATATATATATTATATATATATATATTATATTTATATATATATATATATATATATATATATATATATATATATATATATATATATATATTGTGTGTGTGTGTGTGTGTGTGAGCCTAATATATGTATATATGTATATGTATTCATGTATACATATACAATTATATCTGTGCTCCTGTAAAAGAAATCCAGTTTCCGGACAGAAAAAAGTCCTTTGTAAACACAAAGCAGAACTACGTAATTATGCTGGAAGCAGTTACATTACGAAGCATGATGAGGTATATTTACTCAATCACACCGTTATGTAGTGTCATTGTAGAAGAAGTATTGTAATAATTTGCAATTCCATTATCATAACCTTAAATAAAGTCATGTTGTTGATATCACAGTTATAAAATTAAATAAATAATACGACGTTTCGAGAAAAAATATTGGACTCATCTTCAGGAAGGAACACGAAAAAAATGGTAATGGAACATCTTTTTTCTTTTTCTTTCTTTCTAACTGTGTACATGTTTAAATTCTATTTTTCCCTAAACAAGTTACTATGTTATGTATTTTTGGTTGATTTCTTACTTACTAAGATCAAAGTTTGGACTTTGGGTTTTATCTTGTTAATGTTATATACTATAGGACACTTTATAGGCATATCACTCTTTGATATATATTTTTATACATAATGTGTATCGCTTTCTATGCTATCCGACATCATATGCTATAAGGTTTATACCATCAGTAATAATAACTTCTACGTATGTATCAAACAAATACATAGCTACCAAGCAAAGTTAATAATGATAATGATAACAATTTTTAAAAGTAATGATAATAATAATAGTAATGATAACCATGATAGTAATTCTATCAATTTCATTTCGATAATGGTATATGATAATAACAATGATAACAATGATGTTGACAAAAATAATGATAATAATGATAACTATAATAATATTAATAATGATATTAGTAGTGGTCATTATCATTATTATTATTCACCTTATCATAGCAATTTCCATTAGTATTGTCATCACGATTAGTATTATTATTACTAATACCATCATCAATAAAAAAAAAATAATCATAATAGATACCAGCACATACAAATATAACAGCTACATAAAACCTTATGCTTCTTTCGCTAGTTCTGAAAGCAAATAGCAAAATTACCTCCTAGTGAATTAATAGCCCGTCTGCCCGAGTCTTTATCTGATACGAACAATACAGTCCACTTCTAGCGCCCATCTCCGGCTGCATACCCGCCCACTCTGAGTCCAGGATCGTAAAGTTTAAAGTCTCCGGTCTGACTACCCTTCTTTCATTGTAATTAATGGTCCTTATATTGGGGGGGGGGGGAACTTAAGGCTCATTTTAATGAACTTTGGGGTTCTTCCTCTTTCTCTTGTTTGATTCTTCTCTTTCTTCTTTCTTTTCTCTCTCTTCTCTCTTTCTTCTCTCCTTGTCTCTCTTTCTCTTTCTCCCCCTTTCTCTCTCCTCTCTCTTTCTTCTTTTCGTTTTCTTCCTTTTCTATCTTTCTCTCTCACCGCCACACACATACATACAGAGAGGAGAGAGAGAGAGTGAGAGTTACAAACAGATTCAAGATAATCAGGACAGATAACCCAGATGGAAAACAAAAACAGAACAACATGTATTAATGATAAATGTTAATAATGACATAGGCGAATAATAATGAATAATTATAATGATAATAAATAGTAATAGTGATCCTGATATCAATAAAAATAATGATCATGATAATACAAATAATGGTAACGATACTAATAATGGTGAGGATAATAATAACAACGAAGATAATCATTATAGAGAGAGGAACTATTTCCCTCAGAATTCCATCGTCATCAACTTTAACTGGATCAGCTGACCATTACTCACCATGTAATGATAATAATAACGAAAAACTATATAAAAAAGGTAATGATGTTAATGAAATAATGATAATAAATGATGATGAAAATGGTGATAATAAAAATGAACATGATAATGATAATGATGAAAATGATAACAATGAAAAAAATGAACATGATAATGATGATTGATGAAAATGTATGGTAATGAAAATAACATGATTGTTAATGATGATAATGGACACAATGAAGATAAAATGATAATAATGACCAGTAGTGATAAAAAGTGAACATGATAACGAGAATGATGAACATAATGAGGGTGATAATAATATTGAACATAATGAGGGTGATAATAATGAACATAATGAGGGTGATAATACGATTAAACATAATGAGGGTGATAATAATGGACATAATGAGGGTGATAATAATGAACATAATGAGGGTGATAATAATGAACATAATGAGGGTGATAATAAAATGAACATAATGAGGATGATTGATAAGAATGAACATAATGAGGGTTGATAATAATGACATAATGAGGGTGATAATAATGAACATTATGAGGGGTGATATATAATGAAAACATGAATTTGAGTGTCATAATATAATGAACATAATGAGGGTGATAATAAAAATGAACATAATGAGGGTGATGATAATAATGAACATAATGAGGGTGATAATGATAATGAACATAATGAAAAAAAAATGTTTTCTCCAGAATTCCATGTCAACATTCCCACTGCGGTGAACAAAGCAATCAAACTCTGAATCATACCTTAATTACCATCTGAGCATTGTTGATTTCGCCAATTCCCGAAGGAGGAGGAGGAGGAGGACGGGGAGGAGAGGAGGACGGAGGAGGAGGAGGAGACGGGTAGGAGGAGGAGGAAGGTGAGGAGAAGGAGGAGCGGGGGAGGTGGAGGAGGGAGGAGGAGGGAGGGGAGGGGGAGGAGGACGGAGGAGGAGGAGAGGAGGAAGGGAGGGGGAGGAGGAGGAGGAGGAGGACGAGGAAGAGGAGGAGGAGGAGGAAGGAGGAGGAGGAGGAAGCGGGAGGAGGAGGAGGAGGAGGAGGAGGTGGGGAGAGGAGCGGGGAGGAGGAGGGGGAGGGAGGGGCAGGGAGGAGGAGGGGGAGGAGGGGGAGGAGGAGGAAGGAGGATGGGGAGCGAAGGGGGGAGGGGAGGGGGGGAGGAGGGGGAGGAGGAGGGGAAGGAGGACGGAGGAGGAGGAGGAGGAGGAGGGGGAGGTGAGAAGGAGGGAGGGAGGAGGGGGAGGGGAGGAGGCAGGAGGAGGGGCTAGGAGGAGGGCAGGAAGGAGGAGGGGAGGAGGATGGAGGGGGTATGGGGAGAGGAGGACGGAGGGGGAGGGGGATGGGGAGGAAGGAGGATCGGAGGAGAGGGGAGGAGGCGAGGAGGAGGAGGAGGAGGAGGAGGAGGAAGGGGAGAGAGGAGGAAGAAGGAGGAAGGAGGAAGGGGAGGGAGGAGGGGAGAGGGGGAGGGAGGAGGGGAGGAGGAGGAAAGGGGAGGAGGAGGAGGAAGGGGAGGAGGAGGAGGAAGGGGAGGAGGAGGAGGAGGAGGAGGAGGTGGAGGAGGAGGGTGAGGGGGAGGGGGAAGGAGGAGCAGGAGGGGGAGGAGACGGAGGGGGAGAAGCGAGGACGGAGAAAGGCGGTGGGGGAGGAGGTCGGAGGAGGAGGGGAAGGGGGAGAAGGTGAGAGGGAGGAGGAAGCGGGGAGGGGGAGGAGGAGGAGGAGGAGGAGAAGGGGGAGGGGATGGGGAGAAGGAGGACGGAGGAGGAGCGAGGAGGAAGGAGAGGAGGAGGAGGAGGGACGACGGAGAGCGGAGGAGAGGCAATATCGAGAGAGCGAAAATGAAAGAATGGGAATCGGCGCTTTTCATTCTCTTCTGCTGGGAATGAAGCGGGAATTTCGAATCCGTAATGGGAATATGCGGTTCCGTGTCCCCCCCCCCCCCCCGAAGACGAAGCACAAAGCAGGAATTCGGACGCTCCGGAATCACGTTCGTTGTGCAGACAGATATATGCAAATACGCTTGCAATCGTACACGCACATATACAATTGTAGACGTACATGCAAACGTATGTGCACACGAAAAGGAAAACAGCCACAATAAGAAATATTTTAATTTCTTATTGTGTCTTTATTTTATTTTCTCTTTTGTGTACACGTTATTGTGTTTGTTTCTTGCGTTCATATGTGCACACACACTTGCAAACACATTATGCCCGCATATGCATGTACACATAGACACACAGACACACTTACTGACAGATGTATACATAGACTTGCACACATACACACACACACATGCATACATAAGCAAGCATACCTACACATTCACGTATAGATATACACACGTAACGAGTACACATACACATACATACACGCAAATATAAACACAAAGACGCACACATATCGTATCTTTACTTCATAATGACCACATTAGGCTATGCTGTAATAGCATTATTTAAGCTTGCGTTTATGCATCCTAATGAGTTTGCGAAAGGGAAAAGAAAGAGGGTGATAAAACGGGAGCTGGAGGAAAAAGGGATGTTAACAGAAGGGTAAAGATGAGAGGTGAAAGAAGGATAAAGGAAAGGCGTAGAGAAAGAGAGAGGAGGAGGGAAAGGGAGAAGAATAAAAGATTTTCAAAAGAACAAAGGGCGGAGATT
>NW_020872962.1:177646-187646 GCF_003789085.1 Penaeus vannamei | reverse complement strand
TTCCTTTGTCCTTTCCCTCTCCTCCTCTTTCCTCTCCCTATTCTCCGTTTTCCCTCTCTCTCTATTCCCCTTTTCTTATCTTCTTTCTCCTCTCCTCCCTCTTTTCCCTTCTTCTACCCTTCGTTCCCCCTCCTCTTCCATCCCTTTTCCCCCCCTCCCCTCCCCCTCTCCCTCTTTCCCCCTTCTCCCCTCCCTCCCCCTCTCCCTCTTTCCCCCTTCCTTTCAATCCCTTTTTCCTGTCCTCCCACCCTCCTCCTCCTCTCCCTCTTTCCCTTCTTTCCCTCCTCCCCTCTCCCTTTTTTCCCCCTCCCTTTCCAATCCCCCCTCCCTCCCTCCTTTCAATCCGCTCCCTTTCCATCCCCCTTTCCCCATTCCCTACCTCCCCTCCCCCTCTCCCTCTTTCCCCTCTTTCCAATCCCTTTTCTCCTCCCACCCCCTTCCTCCCTCCCGCTCCCTCGCCCTCCTTTCCAATCCCCTTTCCCCCTCCCCTCCCCTCCCCTCCTCCTTCCAACCCCCTTTCACATTTCCTCCCTCCTCTCCCTCTTTCCCCTCCTTTCCAATCCCCCTTTCCCATTCTCCTCTTCCCTTTCTTTCCCTCCCCCTCCTTTCCAATCCCCCTCCCTCCTCCCCTCCCATCCCCATTCCCTTTCCCCTTCCCTCCTCCCCCCTTCCCCTCCCTCCTTCCAATCCCTCCCTCTCTCCTCTTTACCTTCTTTCCCTTCCCCTCCCTCTTTCCCTCTCCTCCCCCCCTCTCCCTCTTTCCTCCCTCCCCTCCCCTCCCCCCTTCCAATCTTTCCCCCTTCTTTCCCCATTCCTCCCCTCCCCCCTCCCCCCCCATTCCTTCCTTTTCCAATCCCTTTTCCACTTCCCCTCCCTCCTCTTTCCCCCTCCCTTTCCAATCCCCATTCCCCTCTCCCTCCTTTCATCCCCCTCCCCTCCTCCTCCATTCCCTCCCCTCCCCCTCCCCCATTCCCCTTAATGGTCAACTACAGACTAAAAGCCACAATGACGCCCCATTGACTGAAATTTGACGAGGCTGAAATTATAGCTTCCGTCCGTTACATTTCGCGAAATTTAAAACTTTAATCGTCGAGATAGAGGGATGGGAGGAGAGGAGAGGGAGGGGGAGAAGAGAGGGGTGGGAGGAGAGGAGAGGAGAGGGAGGGGGAGAGGAGGGAGAGGGAGGGGAGAGGAGAGGAGAGGGAGGGGGAGAGAGAGGGAGGGAGGGGAGAAGAGAGGGAGGGGGAGAGGAGAGGAGAGGAGAGAGAGGGAGGGGGAGAGTGAGAGTGAGAGTGAGAGAGAGATAGAGAGAGTGAGAGTGAGAGTGAGAGTGAGAGAGAGAAGAAAGAGAGGAGAGAGAAGAGAGAGAGAGAGAGAGAGAGAGAGAGAGAGAGAGAGAGAGAGAGAAAGACAGACAGACAAGAGAGGAGACAGACAACAGAGAGAGAGAGAAGAGTGAGAGTGAGAGTGAGAGTGAGGAGGAGAGGAGAGGAGAGGAGAGGAGAGGAGAGGAGAGTGGAGAGTGAGAGTGAGAGTGAGAGAGAGAGAGAGAGAGAGAGAGAGAGAGAGAGAGAGAGAGAGAGAGAGAGAGAGAGGAGAGAGAGAGAGAGAGAGAAGAGAGAGAGAGAGAGAGAATAAAAAAGAGAAAAAAGAGAAGAGACAGAGACAGATTAGAAAGAGAAAGAGAATTAGAGAAAGAAGAGATAGAAACAGAATTAGAGAAAGAAAGAGATAGAAACAGAATTAGAGAAAGAAAATCAAAAGACACAGACACAGAGATACAGGAAGAGACAGAGGTTGAGTGGGGGGGGGGTGCAGGGAGGGGGGGGGGCGAGGGAGAAGGAAAACCCACGCTCAAGTAAGTGCAAAGTTAAGCACCGTTTCTGAATATGGTTGGAAGCAGGAGAGGGCAGGATAAAAAGAGAAAGGGGGGAATAAAGGATAATAAACCAGCGGGAAGGAAAGGCGTAAAGAAAAAAGAAGAAGAAAAGAGAGAAAAGGGAGGGGGATAAGTAGAAGAGACAGCACAGAGAAGGAAAATTGTGAATGGTGATAGAAGAAATACAGAATAACGGAAACGGAGAATAGAAGGTGAGAGAGAGAGAGAGAGAGAGAGAGAGAGAGAGAGAGAGAGAGAGAGAGCAGAGAGAGAGAGAGAGAGAGAGAGAGAGAGAGAGAGAGAGAGAGAGAGAGAGAGAAGAGAGAGAGAGAGAGAGAGAGAGAGAGAGAGAGAGGAGAGAGAGAGAGAGAGAGAGAGCGAGAGAGAGAGAGAGAGAGAGAGAGAGAGAGAGAGAGAGAGAGGAGAGAGAGAGAGAGAGAGAAGAGAGAGAGAGAGAGAGAGAGAGAAGAGAGAGAAAGAGAGAGAAGAGAGAGAGGAGAGAGAAAGAAAGAAAGAGAAGAGAGAGAAGAGAGAGAGGAGAGAGAAGAGAGAGAGAGAGAGAGAGAGAGAGAGAGAGAGAGAGAGAGAGAGAGAGAGAGGAGAGAGAGAGAGAGAGAGAGAGAGAGAGAGAGAGGAGAGAGAGAGAGAGAGAGAGAGAGAGAGAGAGAGAGAGAGAGAGAGAGAGAGAGAAGAGAGAGGAGGAGAGAAGAGAGAGAGAGAGGAAGAGAGAGAGAAAGAGAGAGAGAGAGAAGAGAGCGAAAGAGAAACGAGAGAAAAGAAGCGAGAAAGAGCGAGCGAGCGAAGGAAAAAGAGAGAAAGAAGGAGAGAGAGAAGAAAAAAGTGTACTTACCCCCCCTCCTTCTCCCCTCCTCCCTCTTCCCAATCGCCACAGGTTCTCTCACAAAGGGGCGAAAGGAAGAATGGAAGGAAGAAAAAAAAGGAAGAAAGACGAGAAGTCGAGAAGTTTCGTGGGAAAAACAGCTGTTCTCTCCGTTTCCATAGCAACGTAGACGATGAGAGAGAAACGAAAAAAAAAAGAAAAAAAAAGAATGATAAAAATCATAGTAAGAATAATGATATTGATTTGATGATAATGTGTATAATTACGATAATATCAATAACTTGTTAATCAACTTTGCTAGTAATTATTACAATAGATATCAACAGTGATGATAGTGATAATAATGATTAAAACAATTATGATAATGATAACAATTATGATAATTTTAACTTTTGATGATAATAATTACTTCTACTCCTACCCCCCCTCCTAGGTAAGGGGGAGGAGTAGGAGNCCCCCCCACAGCATCAGCCCCAAACCACTTCCTCTCCCTCAAGCAACCGGCGCCCGAGTCTCCCCTCCCTGCTCCTTCCTTCCCCTCGCCGGCCCTTCGTCACGAGGCGCGGCAGGGGGCTCGAGAGGCGAGGAGGCAACCCACTCAGCCTCAGCGTGTGGCCGCGGAAACCCCCTGGTCGAGGTTTGGATTACCGAGGCACCGGAGGGCTTGCTTTGTGCCCTATACTCCTCAATATATGCGCACATACAGGCATACATATATATAGCTACATGCACATACATACACACAGACAGAAAGCAAATTCTTCGTTTGTTCTGTTATTATATCAATCGCCTTCTTTTTTTCTAAGATCTTTCACGTCTTTGCAAATTCTCTCTCATCTTTCGCTTCATATTTAGTGTTTTCTTCGTAGTCTTTTCTTTCATTAAAGGAATTTCCTCCCTTCCTGTCATTCCAGTTTTGTTCATGTTCAACTTTCTTTACGGAGTTTCTGTCGTAATCTTTTCTAGTTTTGCTTCCACACCATTTTTGCACTAAACAAATCCACCATCGACCTTTAATTTTAACTTTCTGTGTTTTTTTTCCCCTTGAACTGAACCTTCACAACTCGTCATCCTCCGCCACACAACACGGCACTGAACTCCACATGTTCCGTACGCAAGAACCTCCTCCCGAAGGCGTCGCGTCGCCCGGGTTCCGTCGCCGCCTCCGTCCAGCCGCGCCGCCGAGAGTCCCTGGAGCAGCTGCGTCCTGACTCAAGTGCAGGACAAGTACCGACTGTAAGGCGTGGCGCTCGTGACCCCTCGCAGCGACAGAGGGGACGGGAACGGGGGCGAAAGAGAGGATGAGGGCGGGGGGAGGGGAGGGGGGCCCGTGCCGCTGGATTTTTCGAGCCGAGGCGGTAGGGAGCTAGGGGGACCCCTCGGGCGGCCCGCGTTACTCCTTCGGTAAATATAACCGCGGGTGTGTGTCCGCCGTCTATTTATATAAACAGCGTGTTGACACCATATGCAAATGCACACGTGCATCGATATTATATTCGGTTTCCGGCGGATTCACTCCTTTCCCAAGGGAAGGACGCCGTCCTCGGGTCAACACCACGCACAGAGGGCCGCTAATTCGCTCCGCGATCCTGCCTGCAAACAAAGCCGCAGCGATCAAGCACAAACACAAAAACACACGTTCGATCCGCGAAACAGCACAGCACAACACACAACACACCCACACGGAACACGCCTCCCGCACGCAACGCTGGGCCACGTGGTCTCGCTCCGGGGGCGTCAGCTGTAATGAGTAGCGGGTCGTCGGGGAGGCCGGCGGCGCCTCGGCCGGGACAGCGATCGCGGACGAGCGGAGGGCACTCGCGGCGCCCGCTGACGAGCCAATGGACGAGCCGGTCGCTCCTCGGGCCAGGCTGCTTGACCCTTGAGTGCACGCGCGCTCTCAGCACGCACACGGAACGCTTACACGCGCCGCCGCCAGACGCACAGACGCGCGCGCACGCGGTTACCAGTTTTGACGCCATTAAAAGAAAGAAGCGAGGCAGCTGCTCGCTCGCCCGCTGGCACTGCCGCCCACGCCCTCAGCCCTCAGCGACCTCCACCACGCTTGTCTGATTTATGCCTTTGTTGTGGACGACCTGCGGATTTTTACTCGCATCGGGATAATTGCGGGCGAGGCTGGATGGGCGTGCGGGCGGGGGACGCGATGCCGGGCGGGCGTGGACGAGGAGGCGAAGCGAAATGTCGCTCTTCGGAATTCGAGACAAAACGAGACTCAAGAAAATGAAATAAATCTATAAGGGCAGAGGAAGAGAGAGAGAAACGAGGAGGCGAAGGAGAGCTGATAAAATGGACGAGGAAAATCAGGCGAAGGACAAAGAGAGAGAAGGACAAGGGAGAACAGGAAAGGAGGAAAGATGAGGAGAAGCGCGAGGAGGAGAGCGAGGGTGTGGGAAGGAGGGACGGGGGGGGGGGCACCGGTACATTTGTTTGTTGACGAGGGCAGATGTCTCGCGCGTGCTCGTGTTGCCACCGCGCGAGCGCCGATTTTACGTCCTTCCCCTACCACTACCCCTTTTCCCTTTACCACTACTCCCTCCCCCTTCCCCTCCCTTCCCCAACTCCCTCCCCCTTCCCCTACTCCCCTCCCCTTTTATCCATACCCTTACACCCTTACCTTCCCCCTTTCTCCTCCCCTTCCCCCTCTCTCCTCCCTTCCCCCTTTCCCTCCCCTTCCCCTTTACCCTCCCCCTCCCCCTTTACCCTCCCCCTCCCCTGAGATGTTTATCGCGATCCGAGAGGGTGTAACACAAGAGGTCTCCGAAGATAACGATTCGCCCGACCAGCCTCCTCGTATCTAAAATATACTTAAAGATAAAAACCGAGTGAAAGACACAGACGGTTCCTAAGTTTTCATAAAATGAATAAATAAATAATATATATTATATTATATTATATATATATATTATATATATTATATATATATATGTATATATATATGGGTGTGTGTTTGTTGTGTGTGTGTGTGTGTGGTGTGTGTGTGTGTGTGTGTGTGTGTGTGTGTGTGTGTGTGTGTGTGTGTGTGTGTGTGTGTGTGTGTGTGTGTGTGTGTGTGTGTGCAAGCGTACGTGCGTGCGTGTGTGTAAAATGAAATAATCAACATAGCAACGAGCTTTAAAAAAAGGGATTCTCATCAGATTCCAAATCCATTTCATCCGACGATCGGCTAATCCACAGAGTTACTTAAATATTCAATATCTCGATCTCGACTCACCATCGTGATTAGACTTTCGTATCAATCAGGATAAGGGAAGAAACCCGTTGACAATTTCATGACAGAAATGACATCGAGACTCGTAAGTTAGAAGGGATGGAGGGGAGGGATTGGGGGGGAGGGAGGGATAGAGGGTTTAGTGGGGAGGGAAGGAGGGGGTGGGAGGATTGGTAGGGGAGGGAAGGAGGGGGTGGAAGGATTGGTAGGGGAGGGAAGGAGGGGTGGAAGGATTGGTAGGGGAGGGAAGGAGGGGGTGGATGGATTGGTAGGGGAGGGAAGAAGGGGGTGGATAGATTAGTAGGGAATGGAAGGAGGGGAAGGGATTGGTGGGTGGAGGGAAGGAGAGGAGGGATGGAGGGATTAGTGGGTGGAGGAAGGAGAAGGAAGGATGGAGGGATTGGTAGGAGAGGGAAGGAGGGATAGAGGGAGGGAGAGGAGAGGCGGAGATGGAAAGGAAGATGGAAAGATATGAAAAGAGACAGCAGGAAATAACGAAAAGGGGGATAGAAGGATGTAAATCGGAGAAAACCAAAAGCGAGAACGGAGGCATGAAAGAGATCCTGTCGGGAGATAGACGGGCGGCGGCAGGGGCAGGGGTAGGGGGGGGAGAAGACGGCCAGGGGTAGGGAAGAGGAAGAGGTGTGAGAGTGTGGCAGGGATAGGGGGGAAGTGGGTGGGGTAAGACGGCCAGGGGGCAAGGGAAGAGGAAGAGGGTGTGAGATGTGGCAGGGGGAGGGGAGGAGGGAAGGGGGTGGGGAGACGGCCAGGGGCAAGAGAAGAGGAAGAGGGTGTGAGAGTGTGTGCAGGAGAGGGGGAGGGGGTGGGGTAAGACGGCCAGGGGCAAGAGAAGAGGAAGAGGGTGTGAGAGTGTGGCAGGGGGAGGGGAGGGGGGGAGGGTGTGGGGGAGACGGCCAGGGGGCAAGGGAAGAGGAAGAGGGTGTGAGAGTGTGGCAGGGGGAGGGGGAAGGGGGTGGGGGACGGCCAGGGGCAAGAGAAGAGGAAGAAGGTGTGCGAGTGTGGCAGAGGGAAAGACAGGGGCAAGTTAGAAGGCATCAGGGACTAGAGAATAGTGTCAAGAAGAGAGGACATGGGCAAAGCAGAGACAAGGGACAGGAGAAGGAAGGGACAGAAGCAGAGGACAAGGCAGGGGCAAGTTGGCAGAGGACAAGGACGAGAGCGTGGTGTCAGGAGAGCGAACAGGGGCAAAGCAGGGACGAGGGGCAGGGGAAGGGGGACCAGAGAGGCAGAGTGTACGCAAACATGACAAATCGATCTTCCCCAATCTGGAATAGTACCCCCCACACACCAACACCCCTCCTCCCCCTACTCCTTCCCCTCCCACAGTGAGCGGTTCCTGCGGGGGTTCGGGAGGAGAGGAGAAGGGGGAGGGGGAAGGTAGGGAGAGGAGAAAGGGGGAGGGAGAGGGAGAGAGGGGGAGAAGGGGGTGTGGGGGTGACCAGTACAAAATCAATAAAATCAAACTACACAACAACAAACACATTCAATCGATCCACAACAACCCCCCTCCTCCCTCCGCCCCCCGCCCGCCCGCATTTAACATCACCCCTCCCAATATCTGCCTAACCCCTCCTCCCCTCTCTCTCCCCCTTTATCAGAACGTCGGTCATTCGTGAGAAAATCAATGCCTCTTATTAAAGATTTTTTTTTTTTCAATAATAATGACGAACCGGCAGCCGCACGTGACGGAGGATTAATGAACCTATGTAATTACTTTCGACGTGATTATGGCAATCAAGCGACGGAAAATCGAATAGGGAGAGGGAAAGGGAAGGAGGATGAGAAGAGGGAAGAGGGGAAGTGGAGGGGAAGAGAGGAGAATGAGAGGAAGAGTGGAAGAGGGGAAGAAGGGAAGAGCGGGGGAGGGGAAGGGAGGAAGAAAGAGGGAAAGGGAAGAGAAAGAGAAAGAGAGAGAGAGAGAGAGAGAGAGAGAGAGAGAGAGAGAGAAGAGAGAGAGAGAGAGAGAGAGAGAGAGAGAGAAGGAGAGAGAGAGAGAGGGAGAGAGAGAGAGAGAGGAGGAGAGAGAGATAATGCACCACGCACTCCCCCTCCCCCCTCAAAAATGAGGGAGGGGGTGGAAAATTTTTTAAAACATCTATTCTTTCAATGCCTCATTCATCTACTCTCTCTCTCTCTCTCTCTCTTCTCTCTCTCTCTCCTCCTCTCTCTCTCTCTCTCTCTCTCTCTCGTCTCAGACCTCGTCACGGCTTAAGCTTTGGGAATATCGACCGACAGGAGTTCACAGAGATGTTTGTTTGTTAGGCCTAAGGTCAGGGTAGGCTGGCCAGGACTGTCGTATCTGCCCGTCTGTCTGTCTCTCCGATTTTCTGTCTGTTTCGTTTTGTGTATTGGTGTGGAAGAATCTGCTTTGTTTACGTTTCTCTTATGGGTGGGTGGCTGTGGGATTGTTTGTGCGTGTGTGTGAAGAGAGAGGGGAGGGGAGTGGGAGAGGGAGAGGGAGAGGGAGAGGGAGAGAGAGAGGGAGAGGGAGGAGGGAGGGAGAGAGAAGAGAGAGAGAGAGAGAGAGAGAGAGAGAGAGAGAGAGAGAGAGAGAGAGAGAGAAGAGAGAGAGAGAGAGAGAGAGAGAGAGAGAGGAGGAGAGGAGAGGAGAGGAGAGGAGAGTAGGGAGAGGAGAGGAGAGGAAGGAGAGGAGAGGAGAGGAGAGGAAAGAAAGGAAAGGAAAGGAAAGGAGAGGAGAGGAGAGGAGAGGAGAGGAGAGGAGAGGAGAGGAGAGGAGAGGAGAGGAGAGGAAAGGAAAGGAAAGGAAAGGAAAGGAAAGGAAAGGAAAGGAAAGGAAAGGAAAGGAAGAGGAGAGGAGAGGAGAGGAGAGGAGAAGAAGAGAGAGAGCGTGTTGAGAGTAAGAAGTGTAGACTTACATTAAATCAATAATAATTACAGAAATAAATCCTGACACAGGAGAGAGAAAAAAAAAACAACACGAAAAAACAACAAAAAACAAGAGAGCCAGCAAGAGAGATATAAAAAAGGGAGAGAGAGAAAGGCGAGAAGAGAAAGGAAAGGGGGAGATTTAAATGCCACTTGAAAGCCCTTCCTACTCGGGATATGAAAAGGTAACACGAGAACAGGCGAATAACACTCTATGAGGTTGCAGACGAAATGGGCTCTGAGAACTGGTGGGAATGGGGGAACAGGGAGAGGGGGGAGGAGGGGGGAGTGGGAGGGCAGGAAATAGGGTGCGAGGAGGGCAGGAGGGAGAAAAGGGGAAAAGGGGAGAGGGAAGCAGACATGGGAAAGTGTTTAGAATCGGGATATGTCTCAATTCGTGGGATAAAATAGGGAGTGTTTGTTTAATGTCTACTGGTTATTGGGATATAGGATCCATAGGATTAAAATGGGGAATGTGTAATGGGAATTGGGAATACCATATCTATTCTGAACTGATTAGGATATCAACAACTTCATCTTTTTTCGGTTATAAGTAAAACAATTAGCTTCGAAGAATAAAGAATAAAGAAATCCCTTATATTTGGTTACGTATAGATAGAATCGGTAATAATAGCATCCCCGTAGCAAGAGAATCCGATCCTTTTAAAAATTTGCATAAGTTCTAAAATGGCGGTTGAGTAAAACCGATTTTCCACGACTTTAGTACCGAAAATCCACACTCAAGTACGATATCAGTGCATGATCGGGGCGTAAAATCCGATCCCAGTGCATGAGACATCACAAATATTATCATGAGATGCAAAACACTGCACTTTGGGAGGTTGAGTGCTCCCCCCCCGAACCCCGCCTTCTTTTCTTATTTTTGATTCTTGTCTTTGTCTGTCTGTCTGTCTGTTTGTCTCTCTTTCTAGTTCTTTTTCTCTTCCTATTTCTCTCTCTCTCCTCTTTTGTTTTGTCTCTTTGCCTACCTACTATCTACACGTCTGCCTGTTTGTCTGTCTGTTATGTCTGTCTGCACGTTTGCCTGTTTGTCTGTCTGTCTGCCTCTCTCTCTCTCCTCTCTCTCCTCTCTCTCTCTCTCTCTCTCTCTCTCTCTCTCTCTCTCTCTCTCTCTCTCTCTCTC
>NW_020872962.1:161219-177226 GCF_003789085.1 Penaeus vannamei | reverse complement strand
CCCCCTTCTCCTATCATGGCATCTTTACCCATCCACCCTTCCCCTACTACACTTCACCTCCTTTCCTCCACCACTACCCCCTACCCTATCCTTCCCCTTCCCTCCTATCATAGCATCTTTACCCTTAACCCTTTCCCTCTACCCTCGACCTCCTCCTCCCAACAATACCTAACCCTTCTCCCAATCCCCCCTTCCCCCTATCATCATCTACCTCTTCCCCATCCCGCTTCCTCCTTCCCCTTCCCCCCTTACCCTCCATCCCCCATTCCCTCCATCCCCCAAGCCTTCCTCCCCCATTTCCCCGGACCAAAACCCAAAACACCCAACGTAATCTCCGCCGCGCCAAGGCATGTGATGACAGGGACGCCCCGCAGCCTAACACTCACACCCCCACGCTCGATCGCCCCGCCCAAGAACAGCAAAGAACGGGAATCTCCGCCGTTCATCAGCCCTTAACATCGATTAAGTCTCATTATCGTCCGGGGGAGAATAACGCTAATGATGCAACCCTTTGAACACGTACACGGTTCGAGCGAGGTTTACACGGGGACTGCACGTGTCAGTGGCTGCGGAGACTGGCGGTCGTGGGTCGTGGGTCGTGGGGTTCCTCACGGGTTTGGGGGATGTCTGCGCTCTCTCTCATCTCTCCTCTCTCTCCTCTCACTCTCTCTCTCTCTCGATCTCTCAATCTCTCTTCTTCTCTCTCTCCTCTTCTCTCTCCTCTACTCCATCTCTCTCCTCTCTCTCTCTGGCAGCCAGCGCATGTGTTGTGGTTGAAGGCACGTCCCAAGTTTTTTTGTCCACTGAAACTTGATATGCCGTGGTGTTTGAATGTTAATTCAATGTATGTCCTTGAGTGTGAGTGAGGTTTTGAGTGAGTGTTGTACCATGTGAATGATGTGTGAGAGTATTGGGGAATTGTGTGTGCTTGTGTGGTGTGTGATGTGTGTGTGTGGTGTTTGTGTGTGGTGGTGTGTGTGTGTGTGTGTGTTGGTTGTTGTGTGTGTGTGTGTGTGTTGTGTGTGTGTGTGTGGTGAGTTGTGTTGTGTGTGTGTGTATTGGAGAGAGAGAGAGAGAAGAGAGAGAGAGAGAGAGGAGAGAGAGAGAGAGAGAGGAGAGAAGAGAGAGAGAGAAGAGAGAGAGAGAGAGAGAGAGAGAGAAGAGAGAGAGAGAGATCGACAGAGAGAGAGAAGAGTTCGACAGAAAGAAAAGCAACAAAGACAGATAGAAGAGATAAAAGACAGACAGGCAGAACAACAAACAGAAAAAAAAAACACAAAACCCACAACCGATGCACATTCCCATCCTCTTGGGCAAGCATCACCTCCACCCGCTATCCCAAAGAATGGTTTGGCGGCCATTAAGCATAGTTCGGTGAGTGTAAAGATTGAGCCTTGACTCAATACTTTCTGAGATTTCCGCCTTCAAAGAGGTCTGAACCCTTACGACACAACACATACGCACATGTACGCGCTCCTGTGTGTGTGTGTATTCAAGTTGATGCTATTGGGTGGGAATTTCTGTGAAGATCTTTATGAAGCGGAGGTAAATTTCCGGTGTTGTTTGTTATCGGCGATTTGATTATCGAACTTTCTTTCACTCTCCTTATTTTTGTTTAAATATTTAATTCAACCAAATAAACTGCCCGATGTTTTTTTTTTTTTTTTTTTTTTTTTTTTTTTTTTTTTTTTTTTTTTTACATGCTATGACGACTGGCAACTTACTTATGTGTGTCATCGCTGCGATTACTTTGACTATGTACTGTGCATGAGACTAACGCACTTCGAATGCACTTGGCATTACCAGTCCTCCCTTTCTGCATGTTACTCATACATAATTTAAATCTCATAATCTAAATACATCATTCCATACAACTCAAAACATCGAACAATTCACAACAAAAAGTTACAATGCTAATCATTGAATTCACATGCGGACCACTTTTCTTTATTCATTTTTAATCATCGTCAGAGAGAGAGGAAGAGAGGAGAGAGAGGAGAGAGAGAGGAAGAGAGAGAGAGAGAGAGAGAGAGAGAGAGAGAGAGAGAGAGAGAGAGAGAGAGAGAGAGAGAGAGAGAGAGAGAGAGAGAGAGAGAGAGAGAGAGAAGAGAGAGAGAAAGAAGAAGAGGGAGAGCAGGGTTTGAGATGAAAGAGAGAAAAGATGATTGACGAAACGTTTCGCCAGATCGTTAAATTGGATCAGGAAACCAGGTGTAAAACGCAGATTGGTGAAAGCATTTTTGCAAAGTTTGCAATCGTGCGCCGCAGTAATCACGGGTCTCGATGCGTCCCTTCCTGCACAGTGTTCTAGTTGCAGTCGCCCCCCTGGATATATTGAAGAGATAAAAGACATGTAAAAGAGATAAAAAAATCATACCCCATTTCTTATTCGAGAGAGAAAGAGATAGATATAGAGATAGAGATAAGATAGATAGAATAGTATGGAGAGAGAGAGAGAGAGAGAGAAGAGAGAGAGAGAGAGGAGAAGAGAGAGAGAGAGAGAGAGAGAGAAGAGAGAGAGGAGAGCAGGAGAGAGAAAGAGAGAGAAAGAAGAAGAGAGAGAAAGAGAAGAGAGAGGAGAGAGAGAGAGAATAGAGAGAGAGAGAGAGAGAGAAGAGAGAGGAGAGGAGAGAGAGAAAGACGAGAAGAGCGGAGAGAGAGAGATAATAAAATAATAACCAAGATCCAATAACAAGAGGAGACGATACACAAACCTGACCCACTTCCTCCCTCTACCCCCCCCCTCTCAATCCCCTGTAAAACTGGCACAGCAAATATAGGGGGCTAGAGCAAAGGGAATTAAAGAGAGGATAAAGGGGGTGGGGCGACGGGGAATGAGAAAAAGGGGTTGTGGTGGGGGGAGGGGTCAATATCAAACATACATTCCATAAAGGACACACAAAGGCCTGTCCCCAATAGCCCCCCCCCCCCTCCTCCCCTCCTCGTCCCGTTTGCTCAACCAGGCGGTAATGCTCATGACCTGTGCTGGGGGGGGGTTGGGGGGTGGAGGAGTGAGGGGAAGGAGGGAATGGGGGTCGAAAGAGGGAAAGGAGGAGGGACGTGGGAAAGGGGAGGAGGTGCGAGGGGAGGTAGAGTGGGAAGGAGGGGGAGTGGGAGGGGAGGGGGGCAATGAGGGAGGTGGCAAGGAGGAAGGTGGGGAAGGGGAGGAGGATGGGTGAGAGGTGGGAGGAGGGAAGGAGGGATGGAAAGGTGGGGATGTGGGGAGAAAGAACAGGAGTGGAGCGGTGGTGGGAAGGAGAGATGAGAGGCGGAGAGAGGAAAACAGAAGGGATGGGAAGAAAGGATTTGGAAGGAACGGAGAGGAGATGATGTCAGAAAGGACAGGAAATGGCTGAAAGAGGGGAGAGTCAGAGGAGGAGTGGCGACGAAGGATAAGGATAAGAAAAAAGACGGGGAAAAAAGAAGGGAGGGGAGAGAAAAGATAAGAGAGATAGTGGATGAAACACAGGGATGGGAAGAGGAGGGGATGGTGGGGTGGGGGGAAGGGATAAGAAAAAAGATGGGAAAAAAGAAGGGAGGAGAGAGAAAAGATAAGAAGAGAGATAGTGGAATACGGAGAGAGAAGAGAAGGGACACTCGATGAAACACAGGGATGGGAAGAGGTAAGGTGGGTGTGTGTGTGTGGGGGGGGGGGTGAGACGAGGTCAGTAACTAAGCCATTATCAGGTCGAAATGGGTCCCGTAAGGTACTAGGTCGCCCCGAAAGGTCCTGTCGCCTTGTTCCTGGTCACACGTTCCTTTCTGGGATGTTTATTTTCTTTATTTTCTTTCGTGTGTTTCGGTTTCGTTTTTTTTTCTGTCTTTGTCTAATTCTCGGTGTGTCTGCCTGTTGTCTTTGTTTGTTGTTGTTTGTCTGTGTTGTCTATGTCTCTGTGTCTGTCAGTCTCTCTCTCTCTGTGTGTGTGTGTGTGTGGTGTGTGTGTGTGTGTGTGTGTGTGTGTGTGTGTGTGTGTGTGTGTGTGTGTGTGTGTGTGTGTGTGTGTGTGCGTGTCGTGCGTGTGTGTGGTGCGTGTGTGCGTGGCTATCCCTCCCTCCCTCCCTCTCCATTCCTCCATCCATCCAACCAGACACTCGTGCATCCACCCCATCTGTACGTTTGTCTGTCTGCCTGTCTGTGTGTCTGTATGTCCCTCGTCGCATTCCATCCTCGTCATCTCTCAAGTGCATCTCGTCCTCGTCTCTTGGCTGACACTTGACATCGAGGGGGTTAAAGAAGAGATTGAGGGGAGGGGAGGGAGGTGAGGTGAAGGAGGAGAGAGTGAGAAGAGAGTGAGAGAGACAGTGAGAGATGAGAGAGAGAAGAGGAGTGAGGAGGAGAGAGAGAGAGAGAAGAGAGAGAGAGAGAGAGAAGAGAGGAGAAGAGAGAGAAGAGAGAGAGGAAAGAGAGAGAGAGAAAGAGAGAGAGGAGAAGGAGAGAGAGAGAGAGAGAGAGGAGAGAGAGAAGAGAGAGAGAGAGAGAGAGAGAAAGAGAGAGGAGAAGAGAGAGAGAGGAGAGAGAGAGAAGAGAGAGAGAGAGAGAGAGAGAGAAGAGAGAGAGAAGAGAGAAGAGAGAGAGAAAGAGAAGAGAGAGAGAAGAGAAGAGAAAGAGAAGAAGAGAAAGAGAAAGACAGACAGACAGACAGACATCGAAGCGAGCACGGAATGTATATGGCACTGATTCCCCCTCTGACGTGTGCCACTCTCGGCGCATAGGCAATTAGCCCCAGCGCGATAAGGCGGTGGGCGGCGTGAGGCGGCGCGGGCGATAACACGGAGGGCGTAGGGGCGGCGTAGGTGTGGTGAGTGACAGGTCGTCATGGCTGGTATCGGCGGAGTCCGGAAAGCATAAATCACCGGCCAGGCGACGCAATCTCAACGGATGCTGGCCGTGTTGTGGTGGTGCAGCGGTGGTGGGCGCGGTGGTGGCAGGAGGCGGCTACGGACGGTGGCTCTCGCTGGTGCCACCGCCCCGCCCGCTCTCACGTGCTCTCGGGGCGTGACAGTGGCACTCGGGCCTGACAGGGGGTGGGTGCCAGCGTGGTCATTGCCATGTCGCCATAGGAACGAGGGGGAGTCATTTAAGGTGTGTGGGGGTGGGTTGGAAGAGGGGGGGAGGGGGTAGCCGTTGTTTTATTCCGCGCACGCAAGAGTCTCTGCAATGCCCTATCTCCTTTTATTTGCATGCAAATATCTCTAGCTACCCTCCCTCCTTCCCTCCCTTCCCCCCCCCCCCCCCGATTTTATATAGCAACATTTCAATAAATTTTTACGCTCTCTCACTCATCTCGAACGGGATAATCTTTCACGCTAATCCTAATCTCCCTTCCTTCCCCCATTTTACACCCCAATCCCCCTCCCACCCCCTTCCCACTCTCCTCTCTCCTCCCCAATCATCTTCTTATCTAAGTCCTAAACCTACCCTCCCCTCCTCTCCCCCTTAACCCCCTTCCTCCCCTCCTTCCGTCGGATCTCCCCCTTCCCTTCCTCCTAACTCTTATCACCCCCTCTTTGCAATCACCTGATCTCCCCCTCCACCCTCTCCCCTTCCCCTTCTCCCTCTCCTCCTCACCTTCTCTCCCTCCTCCCTCCTCCGTACCACCTATCTTCCCCCCTCCCTCTCCCTCCTTACCCTCCTCCTCCTCCCCTCCTCCGTACCACCGGACCCCCCCCCTCTTCTCCTCCCTCCTACCACCTACCCCCCCCCCTCCTCCTTCTGCCACCTATTCTCCCCCCCCTCCTCCTCTCGGTAACCAACCTCTTACCCCTCCCTCTCCCCTCCCTTAACCTCTCCTCCCTCCCCATCCCCCTCCTCCTCCTCCTCCTCTCTCCTCCTCTCCTCCTCTCCTCCTCCTCCTCCCTCCCCTCCTCCTTCTCCTACCACCCTATCTTACCCCTCCCTCTCCCTCCTCTCCATCAATCCCCCTCCTCCTCCTCCTCCTCCTCCTCCTCCTCCTCCCCCTCCTCCTCTCCTCCTCCTCCTCCTCCCCCGGGCAGCATAGTCGAACCTGACCAAAAACAGGCGAGGTCGAAGGTCGAAGTCTTTGATGATGACCGCCCTTGTCGTGAATGCCAAACTAATGGACAAGATTCTACACAGGATTCTGGGGGGAAAAACGGTCCTGTGACGTCATTCGTCGGGGAGGGGAGGGAGGAGGGGAGAGGGTGTGAGGGAGGAGGAGGTGGAGGTAAAGGGGAGGGCGTGTGAATGGGGAGAGAGGGAGGTGGGGAAGAGGGGTGTGTGGATGGGAGGAGGGTGGGTGGGAGGGTGGGGGAGGGTGATGGGAGAGGGAGGGGTGGGGGGGGGTGATGGAGAGGAGGGTGGAGGGGAGGAGGTGGGAGGAGGGGAGAGGTGGGAGGTAAGGTAGGGATAGGGAGGAGGTGATGGGAGAGGAGAAGATGGAGAGACTCGGAGAGAGGGAGATGAGAGGAAGGGATAGGAGTGGAGGGGGGAAAGGAGAAAGAGAGGGAGGTAGGAGGAGGAGAGGGAGAGACCAGAGGGCACAGGACAGGAAAGGGGTGGGAGGTGACGCTAGGAGGGGAACAAATGGAGAAAAAGAGAGGAGGGAGAGGGAGGGGGGAGGAGGAGAAGGGGTTGAAGTAGGATGAATGTTAAATCGGTTATTTTTATTATTATTAATATAAAAAAACATTATTACCCGTAAAATAAAAAGCATTTAATTATTTTCTATTTGCTCGTTGATGGCAACTTTAAAATTATATCTTTATGTTCTAAAGACAATGATTAATGTTAAAAAAAGAAAAAATAAAAAAAGCAAGCAAAGACTTAATAAACTGTAAATAGTTCTTATCGAACAATCTCGATAATTACGAACACATCTTTGTTCTCTTATCGCAGGTAATCTCTTTCTTTCTCTCTCTCTTTCTCTCTCTCTCTCTCTCTCTCTCTCTCTCTCTCTCTCTCTCTCTCTCTCTCCTCTCTCTCTCTCTTCTCTCTCTCTCTGTCTCTGTCTCTGTCTCTGTCTCTCTCTCTCTCTCTCTCCTCTCTCTCTCTCTCTCCTCTCTCTCTCTCTCTCTCTCTCTTCTCTCTCCTCTCTCTCTCTCCCTCCCTCCTCAAGCCATCTGGCGACCATCAGCGTCAACACTGAAAGGCCTCAGTGCCCCCCCCTCTCTCCCCTGTCCCTCCCTCCCCCGTGCTCTCCCCTCTCCCCTGTCACCTCCCCCCACCTACACCCCTCTCCCCCCTGCTCATCTCTCACCCCTCTTCCCTGCCCCCTACCCCGTCTTCTCACCTCTACCCTCTCCCATTGCCATCCCCTCCCTGTCACTCCCCTCACCCCAGTGCTCTCCCCCCCCCACCTACTCCCTCTCCCATGCCACCCCCTCCCCTGTCACTCCCCCTCCCCAATCCTCTGCCCCCCTCCCCCTACCTACTCCCCTCTCCCATGCCACCCCCTCCCCTGTCACTCCCCTCTCCCCAGTTCCTCTGCCCCCCCTCTCTCCCCCACCTACTCCTCGAACCCAAGCACATCCCCGACGCAGGCATCGAGCTACTGCTTGAGGAGACCCACGTTCCGATAAGCTTATAGTGCATGCAGTCCTCGCCTTGGCTCCTCCTGCTCCTTCAATACCATCTTCAGGTCATTTTGTCTCGCGTTTCTTTCTTATCTTGATTATGTTTTCTTGATTTTTTTTCGTTTTTCTGTCTTTCTTTTTATTATAATTGTTATTATTGTTGATATTATTCTTATTATCACCATAATTAATCATTACTATTACTACCATTCATCATCATTATCATCATTCATTATTCATTATTATTATCATTATCATTATTATCATTATCATTATTATTATTCATATCATATCATATCATTATCTTCATTACAATTATCATTATTATTATCATTATTATTTTTGCATGTAATTCCTTTCGCTTTTTGAAGTGTCTTTATAAATTTGGCGGAGTATGAAGGAATCTGAAGAAATGGAAGATCTTGTCACTCCATCTCTCTCTCTCTCTCTCTCTCTCTCTCTTCTCTCTCTCTCTCTCTCTCTCTCTCTCTCTCTCTCCTCTCTCTCTCTCTCTCTCTCTCTCTCTCTCTCTCACACACACACACACACACACACACACACACACACACACACACACACACACACAACACACACACACACACACACACACACACACACACACACACACTTGCCTGAGTTCAGTCACTTTCTTCCTTTTTTCCCTTTTTTTAGGGATGATGGGGGGGGGAGAAGGGGGGGAGAAAGGGGAGGGAGAGCGAGAGGCGAAAAGATGCTGGGGAGAGAAAAGGGAGAAAAGATGATGGAGAGAGAGAAGGAGAAACGAAGAGAGAGAGGGGAAAAGAGGATGGGAGGAGACAAAGAGGAAAAAAAAAGACTGGTGAAGGGAGGGGAAAAGAGGGTAGGGGGGAGAGGAGGAGACAGGCAGACACTCCGTAACATCCGTAACCAAAACAAACAATTCCCCTTCGAAATTCCCCCCCCCCCCCCTCGTGCAGCGGCGACGAGTGCCTTCGAGCCGTCACACGCTGGTCGTCACGTCGTCACGTGACCTTGAGATCATGGATGACGTCTTAAAGAGGGGGTGAAGGGGAAGGGCGGGGGGAGGGGCGCTGATGGTATCGAGTAGGGAGAGGGGGGCTGAAGGGGAAGGGGGTGGGGGAGGGGAGGGCGCTGAAGATCCCATGGGCGTTTTGAGTAGGGGAGAGGGCGAGGGGGGGGGACGGGGCGGGGAGGCGCTGAAGATCCATGATGCGTTTGAATAGGGGAGAGGGGTGAGGGGTGAAGGGAAGGGTGGGAGTGGGGGGCGCTGAAGATCCCGATGATTACGTATCGAGTAGGGGAAGGGGACCAGGGGAGGGGTGAAGGGCAAGGGGTGGGGAGGGGGCGCTGAGTAGGGAGAGAGGCGATGGGGGGGCGGTGAGGAGAGGAGGGGAAGACACAGGACAGATGGTGGGCGTCGTGGAGGCGAGTGGGCCGCACCTTGCGAGGGCTGGATACCTGTCTTCGTGTCGTACTTTTAAAAAAAAAGGATATTTTCCCCTTCTTCAGCGCGGGTTTTGTTGTTGGTTTGTATTTTTTCTTTTTCCATTTTGGGATGAAAAGGCTTGTTATTTTTTTGTCTTTTTGATATTTTCTCTTTTCTTCTCTCTTTTAAATGTATCTTCTCTGCTAGACTGTTTGTCTCCCTGTCTGTCTAAAAAATGTGTCTTTCTCTATCTGTCTCGCCTTTCTTGATCTTCTCTTCATCTCCCTCCCCTTTCCCCTCCCAACCCTCCCTTCCCCCCCCCAAACCCTCCTCCCCCTCTCTTACCTCTTTCCCTCCTCCTTGTTGTATTAAATTTTGTTGTTTGTTGTGTATGGTTGTTTCTTGAGGAGGGGGGGAGGGGGTGGGAGTGCTGAGTTGCTGTTTAGGGGGAAATGGCGGATGGGTGGTTTGTGAGGGTGAGGGGTGGGAGGGTGGCGGTGCTGTTGTGTTATTGAAATGTTTTTGTGTTTTTTGTTGTTGTTGGGGGATTTCTTGTGAGGAGGAAGGAGGGAAAGGAGAGAGGGGGATGCTGTGCTGTTGTTATTGATGTATTGAAATATTGTTTTATATGTGTTGTACTGTGATATTGGATTGTGCTTGTGTGTGTGGTGTGTGTGTGTGTGTGTGTGTGTGTGTGTGTGTGTGTGTGTGTGTGTGTGTGTGTGATGTGTGTGTGTGTGTGTGTGTGTGTGTGTGTGCGCGTGTGCGACCGCAGATCCACGTCCCGCCACACAACCCACGCAGATTCCACAACCGAGTAATCCCCAAAGTTATCGCATTGTATCTTTTCATCTGCGTTTTGGTCAAAAATACAATCATTCTTGAGATAAATCTTGAATAAAATACAATCATGTCTTGAGATAAAATACAATCATGTCTTTAAAAAAAATACAATTCATGTCTTAAGAGATGTTTTTCGTCCTTCTTTTTCCTTTTTTCGACGTTTTAATTTAATCTAAACGTATATTTGGAGAATGACTAAATGAAATAAAATAAATCCAAAACTGACCTAACCTAACCTACCATGACCTATGCTACCCTAACCTAACCTACCTTGACCTATGCTCCCCTATCCTAACCTATTTTGACCTACGTTACCCTACCCTAACCTACCTTGACCTATGCTCCCTATCCTAACCTATCTTGACCTACGTTACCCTACCCTAAACTACCTTGACCTATGCCCCCCTATCCTAACCTACCTTGACCTATGCTACCCTAACCTAACCTATCTTGACCTACGTTACCCTACCCTAACCTACCTTGACCTATGCTACCCTAACCTAACCTATCTTGACCTACGTTGCCCTCAGCTAACCGAACCTACCTTACCCTGACCTACGTTAGCCTAACCTACCTTGACCTCTCCTAACCCGATTCATTATGATTATTTTTATTATTATTCGAATTATTATGACCATATATCTCCAACATCTGAAAACAAATAAAAAAGAACTACCAATAAATACAAAATAAGTTATCCTTGTTGAAAACTTATAAAAAACAACAACAACAAATTATTCGTACAGCTCTTGAGGCCGCACTAACGAAACAAACACACACCCAACTTTACCCAGAGACTAAACAAACACACGCACTAAAAATCTACCTTTGTTTGGATGCAGGAAAAACGCTTATTTGGCCAAATACCGGGGACCAATCGACCATGCCCGAGAGAGAGGAGGAGGAGGAGGAGGAGAGGAGGAGGAGGAGGAGAGGAGAAGGAAGAGAGAGGAAGAGAGAGAGGAGGGAGAGGGAGGAAAAGAAAGAGGAGGAGAAAGAAAAGGAGGAGGAGAAGGAAGAAAAGAANATCTCTTCCATCTCCTCATCCTCCTTACACATCCCCCCTCCCCCTCCTCCCATCGCACATTCACAAACTATAAGTCCTTTCTCTCTGTTATGTTTCTTCCTTTTCTTTCTCTCCATTTCTCGACTTTCTTTGTCATATCTTATCCTTGAAACACACAATCCTTGCATGTGAGTGACCATGCAATAGGTGGTGAGAATCTGGATGCGAAAGATGAAGATTAAAAAAAAATATATATATTAGAACCATCACTATTGTATATTTGTGATAATAAGAACTATGATTATAATGATAATAACGAAAATAATATCCATATCATATATATATATATATATATATATATATATATATATATATATATATATATATATATATATATATATATATATATGTTACGCATTCTTTGCGCACAGAGTTAAAAATTGCTTCCACTCGTGCCTCTCCTGTGACATGACGCTGCCAGATCTCGCAGAAAAGATGTTGGAACTTGAGCGGATCCGGATTAATATGACTTCAAAGGTTAAGACGAGAGAGAGAGAGAGAGAGCGAGAGAGAGAGAGAGAGAGAGAGAGAGAGAGAGAGAGAGAGAGAGAGAGAGAGAGAGGAGAGAGAGAGAGAGAAGAGAGAGAGGAGAGAGAGAGAGAGAGAGAAGAGAGAGAGAGAAGAGAGAGAGAGAGAGAGAGAAGAGAGAGAGAGAGAGGAAGGGGAGAGAGAGGAAGAAGAGAGAAAAGAGAGAGAGAGAGGGGGGGGGAGAGAGAGGGAGAAGAAAGAGAGAGAGAGAGAGATACTTAGATAGAGAAAGAGAGAGAGAGAAGAAAGAAAGAGAAAGAGAGAGAATAAGACACACTGATAAACGGACATAGACAAACTACTCACAGATAGAAAAACAAAAAGAGACACAGAGAGAACGAAAGAAAGAAAAAAAGAAGTCAGAGAAGATGAAAGACAGTGATAAACATGTTGCGTCATACCTTGCGAGTTCTCCAGCCAGGTCTTTGAACACGGAGGGATTGCAGAGGTCGATGAAGCTGTTTTTCTTCTTCTTCTTCTTCTCCTTCTTCGATGAATCTATTTTCTTCTTCTTCTTCTTCGATGAATCTGTTTTTTTTTTCATTTTTCTTCTTCTTCTTCTTCTTGAGATATTGGTGCGGATATTTTGATGGGGTTTAATCATTTGTTTAATGCTTTTTTAAATGTCGAATGGGAACTTTCAGGTTTTTGTAATGGATTTTGACCGTGGTAGGCAAATAGGCACACACAACACGCACGCAGCACACACGCACACACGCACACACACACGTACACACACACATACGCATACACACGCACACACACGTAACCACACACACACACACACACAAGCATACCTCATAACCCCGGATTCCCCACTTTCTTCCTCTCACACCTCTCACCCCTCCTTCTTCCCCCTCTCACCTCTTCCTCCTCCTCCCGCCTTTACCCCTCTCCTCCTCCTCCCTCCTCCTCCTCCTCCTCCTCCTCTGCCCTTCTCACCTCCCATCTTCCCTCCCTCCTTCCCCTCTGCCCTTCACACGCCAATCGCAAAGATGTCAAGTGAGATAATTTCTGAAAACTTTTAAAACGCGCCAAATCGACCGGTGAGGCTCAAATATTAGCGATGATTTTCGTGTCTTTGACGTGGCGGTTAAAGATGGCGGCTTCGGCGGCGGATCTGAATTAACTGTGGGCGGATCTGAAGCGGTGGAATCGGGGAGGATGGGGAGGAAGAGGAGGAGGAGGGGGAAGAGGAGGAGAGGAAGGAAGAGAGGAGGAGGGGAAGGAGAGGAGGGAGGAGGAGAGGAGGAGGAGGGAAGGAAGAGGAGGAGGAGGGGGAAAAGGAGGAGGGGAAGGAAGAGGAGGGGAAGGAGAGGAGGAGGAGGGGAAGGAGAGGAGAGGAAGGAAGAGGAGGAAGGAGGGAGGGGAAGGAAGAGGAGGACGGGAAGGAAAGGAGCAGGGGAAGGAAGGAGGAGGAGGGAAGGAAGAGGAGGAGGAGGGGAAGGGAAGAGGGACGGGAAGGGAGAGGACGGAGGAGGGGAAGGAGAGGAGGAGAGGGGAAGAAGAGGAGGAGGGGAGGAAGAGGAGGAGGAGGGGAGGAAGAGGAGGAGAGGAAGAAGAGGAGGAGGAGGGAAGGAAGAGGAAAGAGGAGGGGAGGAAAAGGAGAGGGGAAGGAAGAAGGAGAGGGAAGGAAAAGGAGCAGGGGAAGGAAAAGAAGGAGGGGAAGGAAGATGAGAAAAAAGAGTGACGAAGTAAAGGAAGAAAACGACCCTCACAACCACAGCAATCACCATAACTGTCGCAATCACCAATTACTACACTCACCACAATCAACCAACACAACTATAATCACCACAACCACCACCACCACAATCAACCAACAGAACCACAATCACCACAACACAATCAATCACAATCACAAAAAATCACACACCACAATCAACCACCAACACCACAAAACATCAACCTCCACTATCAACACCACAACCACCACTATCAATCACCACAATTACCACAATCAACCACAGCCACCATCCCAGTCAATCACCACAAGCACCACAATCAGTCAAAACCACCACAATCCCCATAACCACCAGCGCAACCACCACATCAACCACAACAATCACAAACCACCACAATCAATCAATCCCCATAACCACCAGCGCAACCACCGCAATCAACCATCAACCACCACAATAATCAATCCCCATAACCACCAGCGCAACACACCACGCACAACCACCACAATCAATCCCCATAGACCATACCCACAACAATCCCCATAACCACAGCGCAACCACACAGTCAATCACAACCACCACAATCACCCCATAACCACCAGCGCAACCACCGCAATCAACCACAACCACCACAATCAATCCCCATAACCACCAGCGCAACCACCGCAATCAACCACAACCACCACAATCAATCCCCAATAACCATCAGCGAACCACCGCAATCAACACACAACCACCACAATCAATCCCAATACCACGCAACCACCGCAATCACCACAACCACCACAATCAACCCCATAACCACCAGCGCAACCACCCGCAATCAACCACAACCACCACCAATCCCCACACCACGCAAACAATCAACCACACCACCACAATCATCCCCATAACCACCAGCGCGCAACCACCACAATCAAACTCACAACCACCACAATCAATCCCATAAACCACCAGCGCAACCGCACCACAATCAACCACAACCACCACAATCAATCCCCCATAACCACCAGCGCAACCACCAACAATCACCACAATCAAATCCATATACCACCACGGCAAACCACCACAAATCAACTCACAACCACCGACAAAATCAATCCCCATAACCACCAGCGCAACCACCACAATCAATCACAACCACCACAATCAATCCCCATGAACCCAACGCAACCAGCATCAACACACAACCACCACAATCAATCCCCATAACCACCAGCGCAACCACCGCAATCAACCACAACCCACCACAATCAATCCCATAACCACCAGCGCAACCACCACAATCAACCACAACCACCACAATCAATCCCCATAACCACCAGCGCAACCACCACAATCAACCACAACCACCACAATCACATCCCCCATAACCACCAGCGCACCACCACAATCAACCACAACCACCACAATCAATCCCCATAACCACCAGCGCAACCACCGCAATCAACCACAACCACCACAATCAATCCCCATAACCACCAGCGCAACCACCGCAATCCAATCACCATCAGCGCAACCGCCGCACATCACCACAACCACCACAATCAATCCCCATAACCACCAAAACCACCCAAATCAACCCACAACCACCACAATCAATCCCCATAACCACTCAGCGCAACCACCGCAATCAACCAACAATCAATCCCCATAACCACCATCAACCACCCCCATAACCACCCACCGCAATCACCAACCACCAACAATCAATCACAAACCACCACAATCAATCCCCATAACCACCAGCGCAACCACCACAATCAAATCACAACCAACACACAATCCAATCCCCAAACCATCAGCGCAACCACCGCAATCCACCACATATCAATCCCCATAACCACCAGGCAACCACAATCACCACAACCATACCACAATCAATCCCCATAACACCAGCGCAACCACCGCAATCAACCACAACCACCACAATCAATCCCCATAACCACCAGCGCAACCACCACAATCAACCACAACCACCACAATCAATCCCCATAACCACCAGCGCAACCACCGCAATCAACCACAACCACCACAATCCAATCCCCATAACCACCAGCGCAACCACCACAATCAACCACAACCACCACAATCAATCCCCATAACACCAGCGCAACCAACATCAATCAATCACAAACCCACCAGAATCGCAACCCCGCCAATCACAAACGCACCACAATCACAACAACTAACCAGCAATCACCACAATTCCAACCCACAACATCCCATAACCAACCAGCGCAACCACGCAATCAACCACCAACAATCAACCCACATCCCATGATACCACATCCCATACCATCCAGCGCAACCACCACAATCATATCCCATAACCACCAGCGGCAACCACCGCAATCAACCACAAAACCACCCACAATCAATCCCCATAACACCACAGCGCAACCACCGCAATCAACCAAACCACCACAATCAAATCCCCATCAACAACCAGTGCATCACCACCACTCAATCCCCAACACCGATCAACCACCAACAATCCCCATAACCACCAGCGGCAGACCCAACCCATGCACCAATCCAAACCACCACAAACCACCACAATCAATTTCCACCATAAACCACCAGACGCAACCACCACAATCAATCCCCCATACAACCGAACCACCATATCAATCCCCATAACCACCAGCGCAAACCAACCAATCAATCAATCACATCACCAACCACAGCGCAACACCACAATCAAATCCACAAACCACCACAATCAATCCCCATAACCACCACGGCAACCACCACAGTCAACCACAACCCACCACAATCAATCCCCATAACCACCAGCGCAACCATACCACAATCAATCCGAACAACCACCCACAATCAATCCCCATAACAACCAGCGCAACCACCACAATCAAATCACACAACCACCACAATCAATTCCCATAACCACCAGCTGCAACCACCACAA
>NW_020872962.1:143719-146219 GCF_003789085.1 Penaeus vannamei | reverse complement strand
CATCACACACATCATCCACACATCACATGATATATACATCACACAACACCACACACACAATTCACACACAATGCACACACACACACACACAACATGCCTCTATCTATCACACACAACAACACACACACACACACACAAAGTTACACACACACATACATCACACACACACACACGCACACACCACCACACACACACACACAACACACCACACACACACACACACAGCACACACAAACACCACACAAACACACCACATACACACACAACACAATCACACACACACACACACACACACACACACACACACCACACACAATCTGACACCACACACACACATCACACACACACACACATCGCACTCAACACACATAATATTACAATATATATTTGCATTATATATATATATATACTATATATATATATATATATATATATATATATATAGTATATATATATATAATATATATATATATACCTATATAATATTATATATACTATATATATATATATATAATATATTATACAATATATATAATATATATACTAGATAATATATGTGGTGTTGGTGTGTGTGTGTGTGTTGTGTGTGTGTGTGTGTGCGTGTGTGTGTGTGTGTGTGTGTGTTGTGTGGTGTGTGTGATGTGTGTGTGTGTGTGTGTGTGTGTGTGTGTGCTGTCGTATTAATATTATATATATATATATATATATATATATATATATTTTATATATATATACTATACTACTCTACATATATAATCGCATACATTTTATCTCACTCCACACACATAATATTTACATACATATGCATTACATAATATACTATGTTATATTATATATATATATATATATATATATATTTATTATATAGATCATATGATTGATATATAATTGTATCTGTAACTGTGTGTGTGTGTGTGTGTGTGTGTGTGTGTGTGTGTGTGTGTGTGTGTGTGGTGTGTGTGTGTGTGTGTGTGTGTGTGTGTGTATCGGTATATGTATGTTGTATAATATATATATATATATATATATATACATTAGGTATATAATACTATATATATATATATATATATATAATATATATATATATATATATCATATATTATACTCCCCACTATATATACATTATATATATAATATTTTATACATATATATCCATACATCTATTATATATTTTCTATCTATCTTATCTATCTTATCTATATCTATCCTATATCTATCTATCTATACTCTATCTATCTATCTCACTCCTATCTATCTATCTATCCTATTCTATCTATCTATCTATCTAATATATATATATATATAATATATATATATATATATATATCATATATATAGTATATATATATACTATATATGTATTTACACCACAGAACATAAACATCACACATTACACGTGCTGCTCTGTGTTTATATTATTGATAGGAAGAACGAATATAGTGGTGAGATATTTGGAAAAAGTAATAATAAATTGATAAATAAATCCTTGATAATCCGTCGATTCCATCTATATTCCTTCATTTTGGGACATTTGTCCTATTCATCTATCAATAAAGCCCGTGATTTACGTGTGGAATCCGTAAACCGAGGAATTAAAAGATGAGGAAATTAAAAGATATATGGGAATTAAAGTAAAGGGAATTAAACCGATGAGGGAACTTCGCAAGATGAGGGAATTAAAGATAGGGAATTAAAAGATGAGGGATTAGAATAAGGGAATTATGAAGATGAGGGGATTAAAGATAAGGGAATAAAGATGGAGCGGAATTGGCAAGATGAGTGGAATTAAGATAAGGGGAATTAAAAGATGAAGGGCACATATGAAGATGAGGGTTAAATTAATATAGATAGGGTAATTAAAGAGAGGGAATTGAAAGATGAGGGAATTAAAGATAAGGGTTAAGATAAGGGATATTAAGATAAGGGAATTAAAGATGAGGGAATTGTGAAGATGAGGGATTAAAGATAAGTGTGATTAAAGATGAGAGGGATTAATAGATAGGGAATTGAAGATGAGGGAATTAAAGATAAAGGGGAATTAAACACACGGAATTAACAGAGAGGGAATTAAAAAGAATGAGGGATAAAGATGAGGGAATTAAAGATAAAATAAGGGAATTAAAGATGAGGGAATTAAAAGATTAAGCGGTAATTAAAGTACAAGTGGATTAAGATAAGGGAATAAAGATATTTTAGGGAATTTAAGATAAGGGATTAAAGATGGGAATTAAAGATGAGGGAATTTAAAGATAAGGGAATTTAAAGATAAGGGATTAAAGAATGAGGTTGAATTAAAGATATTAGGCGTATCTAAATTGATAAGGGAATTAAAGATAAGCGGAAATTAAAGATAAGGGAATTTTAAGATAAGGGAATTAAAGATAAGGGATTTAAAGATAAGGGAATTAAAGATATAGAACCACAGATAAGGGAATTAAAAGATGAGGGAATAAATATTGATGACGCGCAGAATTAAATGATAAGGGGAAATTAAAGATAA
>NW_020872962.1:106219-118719 GCF_003789085.1 Penaeus vannamei | reverse complement strand
TTTTGTGTTTGTGTGTGTCTCAACCATATAGTTTTGTCTGAGGAATAAAGGCAAAGAGGTGGAGGTGAGTGTGCAGAAGGGGAAGAAGGGGGGGGGGGGGACGTTTAGTCTGTCTACTGCGGGTAGTGCGGGGAGGGAGAGGGGATGGTGGGGCTATGGTTGAGATTGGAGTGTCTGGGTTTAGCGTGCCAAAGAATTTTGACTGGGGGAGGTAGAATGTAGAAGCGGAAGTGGGGAAGTAAGTAGGTATAGGGGAGGGTTTAGGAACATCTTGAGGTGGAGAGGGAGGGGCAGAGCGAGCGACATACTAGAGTAGGGAATATAAGAGAAACCTTGTCGGCGTGCTTCCTGTCTGGCTTTACGTAGAGTGCGACAATTTTTGTGTCTGAGTAGCTACCTCAGACTCAAACTTGTAAGTGGGACAGCTTCTATAAAATACTTTATTGGGGCCGCCGCAGTTAGCACATGTACGTGTTTGTGCTGAGCAGTTTGATCGATTATGACCGGGTTGGGCACATATGGAGCATCGGTCTGTGGAACGGCAGTGTTTGGCAGGATGTCCAAAGCGCCAACAGTTTTGACATTGACGGGAAGGAGGTTGGTATGGTGGAATGAGTGTGTGTGTGTGTGTGTGTCTGTGTGTGTACACACACACACACACACTCACACATATATATATATATATATATATATATATATATATATATATATATATATATATATATATATATGATAACATTTCCAGGGATTTAGCGTGGCGTGGGAATTGTTTTGTAAATGATTTTTTCAGATCAGAATGAAATCTACTTATATGGCTCTCGATGTCTCTCTCTTTTGCTTCCCCTCTCTCTGCGTCTCTGTCTGTCTGTCCGAATGTTCGTCTGTCTGTCTGTCTGAAAGTCCGTCTGTCTGTCTATCTGAATGTCTGTGTGTCTGTCTGTCTCTCGTACACACATTTTCTCTCGTCCCTCTACACTTTCTTTCACCTTTTTCTCTTTCTCTCCCTCCCTCTTTTCCTCCCTTCCGTCTTGCTTCCTATTTCGTGTGTAATGTTTTGTGTCGTGTTTTTATAAAGGAACCACGGGAGGATGTGCGCTCGCCGACCCGGGTTTCCTGAGCTAAAACCTTTGCAAATGGAATCGGGAGTTTTCGCAATTTCTTTCGTGCAACATTTATCTCCAAATGGCCTGTGTTAGCTGGGTTGCTGATCGTTCACGTGAATAGACAGAAAAATTAATTGATGAATATATAATATATATATATATATATATATATATATATATATATATATATATATATATATATATATATATATATATATATATATATATATATATATATATATATATATATATATATATATATATATATATATATATATATATATATATATATATATATATATATATATATATATATATATATATATATATATATATATATATATATATATATATATAGTATATATATATATATATATATATATATATATATATATATATATATATATATATATATATATATATATATATATATATATATATATACACACACACACACACACACACACACACATATACACACACAAACACACACACACACTCATTACTCCTCTTCCTTCTCTCCCCCCATTCCTGTTTTCCCCTTCTTCGTCCTCTTCCGCTTCTTCACCTCCACTTCTATCCCTTTCCTTTTTCTCTTTATCCTCCTCCTCCTCCTCTCTTAGCCCACTTCCTCCTCCTCTACTCCTCTTCTTGTTCCTATTCCCCCTCTTCCTCTTTCTTTTCTCTCCTCCTTTCTCTTCTTCTCCTCCTCTTCCCTCGCATTCTTTTCTTCCTCTTCCCTTTCTTTTTGTTCTTCTTCGTCACTTGCACCTCCTCTCTGCCTCCTCTTCTTCTTCGTCGTCGTCACCTGCACCTCCTCTCCGCCCTCTTCTTCCTCTTCTTCCTCTTCCTCCTTTTCTTCTTCGTCACCTTCGGCACCTGCACCTCCTTTCCTCCCTCTTCCTCCTCCTCCTATCCCCCCTCCTCCCCTTCTCCTTCTTCGCCACCTCCTCTTCCGCCCTCTTCTTCCTCCTCTTCCACTTCCTCCCTTTTTTCTTCGTCACCTGCACCTCCTCTTCTTCTTCTTCCTCTTCCGCCCTCTTCTTCCTCCTCATACCCCCTCTTTCCCTTTTCTTCTTCACCTGCACCTCCTCTTCCTCCTCTTCCTCTTCCGCCCTCTTCTTCCTCCTCCTATCCCCCTCTTTCCCTTCTTCTTCTTCTTCACCTGCACCTCCTCTTCCTCCTCTTCCTCTTCCGCCCTCTTCTTCCTCCTCCTATCCCCCTCTTCCCCTTCTTCTTCTTCGTCACCTGCACCTCCTCTTCCTCCTCTTCCTCTTCCTCCCTTTCTTCGTCACCTCCTCTCCTCCCTCTTCTTCCTCCTCCAGAAATTGGTGAGATCTTGACTTCTCGCTTGATCGTCGAGGTCGCTCTTGATTGCCTTGATCTGCCTTCAAACTTTCTGCTCTTGGTCACTCTCGGCGTCTCCTCTTCTTCCTCTTCTTCGCCCCTTTTTATTATCTTTTCCTCGTTCTTCCCTTTCTTTTTTTCCTCTCCTTGTCTTCCATCCTTTCTTTCTATTTTTTCCATCCTTCCCTTCTTTCAGTTTTTCTTACTTTCATTCTTTATTCCTTTCTTTCTTTATTCATTTTATTCCTTCATTTTTTTTATCCATCCTTTCTTTCTATTCTTTCATCCCTCCCTTCTTTCGTTTCTTCTTACTTTCATTCTTTATTCCAATCTTTCTTTATTCATTTTATTCCTTCATTTTTTTCTCTCTCTCTCGACCTCTTTTTCTTTTTCTTCTTCTTCTTCTTTCGAACGGAGAAGGATTCGCTCCAATCTCGAATCCGGATAAGGATTGAGCTAAGGATTCTCGAAGGTCGATTTAAGGTCGGTTTGTCTTCCATTATCCATTCTGTTTATCATGCGTATCACGTGTTATTCCCATTATTGCATTGTCATCTTTGCTGCTGCTGCCATCTGTGTATCAGTTTGGGTTCTTTAGTTTTATCGTAACTTTATATATGTTAGCTCTAAGCCTCACTCTCTATCCACAGACGAGAACGGTGGAGATAGAATGATAACATCGCAATAGACCTGCAATAGAATGATATAGTAAAAAGAATTTATAATTATATCAAGGAATTAGTCAAACTCCACGGCTAAATCTGTCAAAACACAGTGACACACACAACACACACACACACACACACACACATATACACACACACACACACACACACACACATACACGTATACACACACACACATGCACACAAGCGCGCGCGCGCATACACATGCGTACACATACAATTTTATATTTTTGCCCCCCCCCCCCCCCCAATATAAAAAAATCCTTCTTTTCCCTCTTCTCTATTTCCTTGCTTTCCTCTTTTTTCTCTCTCCCCTCTTCTTCCATCCTTCTTTCTTTCTACTCTTCCATTCTTTCTTTCTTTCATTCCTCAATCCTTTCTTTATTTCCTTCCTTCACTTTTTTCTTCCACCATCTTCTCTTAGCCTCTCACCCTCTCTCTTCACCCACTCCCTTCCCCTCCTTTTCATCTTCTCCTCCTTCTCCTCACCTTTATCTTCTGATTGCAAAGAGGCGATGTTGCAATGGCTCTCTCTCGGTGCAATTTCTGTTGATATGGATTTTCTCGGGAAGTTCCTCTTGTTTTAGAATCTTTCAAAAAACTGATTAGGTGATATATTTTTTCTTATTATCATTATTATTGTTGTTGTTATTATCTTCATTATTATTGTTCTTGTTGTTGTTATCTTCCTTATTGGTGTTCTTGTTGTTGTTATCTTCATTATCATTCTTCTTGTTCTTGTTATCTTCATTATTGTTGTTCCTGTTATCTTTATTATTATTGTTATTGTTGTTGTGATGTCTTTGTTAGCATGTTTAATTCGTCGTTTTATTAATGCTGGTATTTTTTATCAATGCTATCTTTATCATTGGTTTTGTCCCTTTACTATTATCATCACTATCGTCAATATCTTTATTCTTGTGACTTCTATCATTATCATCGTCATTATTATTATTTTAATCATTATCATTATTATCATTATTATTGTTGTTGTTATCATTATCATCATCATTATTATTATATCATTACTATTATAGCTATTACTATCATCATCATTATTATTATTACTATTATTATTATCATTATCATCATCATTACCATTATCTTTACTATTAATATTATTATTATCATCATCATCATTATATTCATCATCATTATTATCATTACTACTATTAGTCACTATGTTAAAGTCATCTCTCTCTCTCTCTCTCTCTCACACACACACACACACACACACACACACACACACACACACACACACACACACACACACACACACACACACACACACACACACACACACACACACACACACACACACACACACACACACACACACACACACACAACACACACGCACACACACACACACACACACACACACACACACACACACACACACCTTTCTCATCTTCTTCTCTTACATTTTCAATAGATTTTCCTTTTCCTTTTTTAATAGATTTTTTTCAATAGATTTATTCTTCTCTCTCCTCTTCATCGCCTCATTATCTACCTCGTTTTTTCCTCCTCCTCCTCCTCCTCCCCTCTCTCCGCCTCCTCCTCCTCCTCCTCCTCTCTCCTCTCCTCCTCCTCTCGTCGTCGTCCTCCTCCTCCTCCTCCTCCTCCTCCCTCTCTCTCCTCCTCCTCCTTCTCCTCCTCCTCCTCCTCTTCTCTCTCCTCTCCTCTTCCTCCTCTTCCTCCTCCTTCTCATCGTCTCTTCCTTCTCCTCCTCCTCTCTATCCTCTCTTCCTCCCTCCTCCTCCTCCTCCTCTTCCTCTCTCCTCCTCGTCGTCGTCCTCCTCCTCTATTCCTCCTCCTCCTCTTCCTCCTTCTCCTTCTTTTCTCGTCCCCATTTGCGTCTCCTTTTTTCTCACCCTCTTTTGCTTTCTCTTTCCCCGCAATTGATCCCGGGCCGGAGGTGTTGCAACGTTGCGACGAGAGATCCATTGATATTGATTCTCTCTCGAGGGTCTCATGGTGCTCGAGAATCTCGGGAGATGTATTTCGCAACATTTTTTTTATTTACTTGTTTTGCATGTTTATTTGGTTATTTTTATGATGCCAGTTATCGTTATTGTCATTATGACTATTGTTGTGATTATCATTATCATGATTGTTTTTGTTATTGTTATAATTATTATTATAATTATTATCATTTTTATAATTGTCATTATCATCATCACTATTATCATCACCACGATCATCATCACCGTTAACATCATTACCAACATCATCATCATTATCATCATCATCATCATCATCATCATCACAGTCATCACCATCATCATCACCATTACCATCATTTTACTTTTTAGTTCTTATATTATGGTCGTTTGTGTTGCCGTTATATCAGTGCTATTGCCGCTGTTACGCTGCTGTTGTTATTTTTAGTAATGCTATTGCCATTTTCAACATAAAGTTCATTGTTGCTGCAATCTCCATCAGCGTTACTGTTATCATCATTGATATAATTGCTATTTTACTACAATCATCATCATCGTTATCTTCATTGTTACTCTTGCTGTTGTTGCTACTTTGCCATCATCATGATCATTATCATCATCATTATAGTTACTATAGTTGGTATTTTTATCACTATTATTGTTTTTGACATCATTACTGTTGCTATTATTGTTATTATTGTTATTGTCGCAACTGTTGATATTATCATCATCATTGTTATTTCATTTATATATTTATCATCATAAACCCACATACACATGCACACACATGCATAGCACTCTATGTATTTCCCTTCATACTGTCTTTGTTATCATTCTTATCGTTATTATAGTTATTATCATTATCTTTAATATCATTACCATTGTCATTTTTTCCTATTACTATTAACATTGTTATTATTATTACCGATCTATTATTCATACATGAATTATTATTATCATTAGTCTATGGTTATTATATCCACTAATATTATTATCATCACTGTTATTGTTACGATTGCCATTGGTTTGTTATGTTCACTGATATTAATCATATAAGGATGTCTTATAAAAAAATGAACAAGACCCAGTTTTATGGCTGCCAGGACGACGATCCAAAAATACTTTTATTTTCCTGGAAACTGTCAGAGACATTTCTCCTCATCGTAGTTAATTTTAGACTGACCTTTCTCTCTCTCTTTCCCCCTGCGCTCTCCTTTCTTCTCTCTCTCTGTCTGTCTCTGTTTGTTTCACGGCCTATGTCTCTGTCTGTCTGTCTGTCTATCTGTCTCTCGCTATTTCTCTATCTGTCAGAGTATATATATATATATATATATATATATATATATATATATATATATATATATATATATATATATATATATATGAGTATATGTATATATATGTGTGTATGTGTGCGTGCGCAGGTGTGTATGTATAATTATTATTATCATCATTATTACTATTCTGATAATTGTTATCATTACCATTGTTATTATTATCATTATCATTAAAAATAATGGTAATAATATCATTACTATTATTATCACTACCATTTTTGTTATCATTATTATTATCATTATCATTATTATCATTTCATATTACTATTACTATCATCATGATTACTATTACTATAATCATAATTGCTTATTATCATATTTTTTTTGCTTTTTACTATGTGTTATTATGTTTGTTATTATCTCTACTAGCTTCATCCTCTCCATCGTTATTATTATTAAAATATCACATAATGACATGAAAATATCTGACAACAAATACTTTTATTTCTTTTATCTGCTATCTTGCAATGAAGAAAATATTAAAGAAACCAAATTGAAATGACCTAGATTGACCCTTATCGCAGGTACTATCCTTAGAGGACCGCCTTCGCATGACCTAATATGACCTGTTGAGAATTTCTCATTTAACCTCCTGTTTTTCGTTCAATGGGTTTCCGTCCTGTATAGTTCTGTATAACCATCCTATAGTTATATGTTGTTATATAAATTCTGTCTGTTATATACTGTCTGATGGTTATACAGTTCTATATAACCATCCTAAAGTTATGTATCTGTTATATATTTTGTGTGAGGGCTATGTAGTTCCATACAACCGTTGTCTAGTCCAAAAGCTTTCATTTCCATAAATTATAAATATTTGTACAACCACTACCTTTCGGTTCCTCCTCCTTACTTAGCTCTGGTCCTGCACTGTCATTTTAGCTTTACTTAGCTCTGTGAACAATAGGAAGGTCTAGAGATTTTTTCTTTTTTTTTAACATTATTAGGGGTAGGTCTAAGGGCAAAGTGGAGACATTTCTTAAAGAAAATTAATGAGAAAAAATACATTCTGTTAGTTTTTCATGCTTCTAGAGTCGAAACGAAAGTGAAAAATTGGCAAAAAAAAAAAAAAAAAATATTACGTGGGGTAGATGTGGTAGGGATACAAAAAATCAGAGGGGCTAGGTAGCGAGATAGATCCAAAGAAGGCGATTCCTTTCTTCTTATGGCCTGTAGGACATCCAAATCAGCAGTGAAATACAATTTTAAAAATTTAGTGTCGGTATAACTAATAATTTTGGCTTTATTATATTTTCCGTCTGGTGGAGGAAGTCCAGCGCAACTTGAAGACGGCAAAGGTATTCCTCTTCGCCAGAGAGAACATCCTTTAGCTTCCCCCTGTCCATCTCTCACTCAGTGGCAGCTCAACACAGCAAGGCTTCGTACATCATGCTCTCCAATGAGCGACCAGGCTTAAAATAGTTGACACTGAAAAAAGGTCGAGAAGTTTATCAAATTTCGAAGTTAAGGAGGGAACTTGAAATGTCCGAAAATGAGAGAATTTTGCAATTTTAATGTTTTGTCATGGAATGAGCGAAAAGCATGTTTAAAGGCTATGCACATTGGACATTATTTTCTCGGAAAAAGAAGGAAACGACTAAAGACAGTAAAGGTAGAACAATCTTTTAGGATATGAAACACCAAATTATTACTAGCAAATGCTACAAATTATTACTAGATCACTGGATCCATTTCCGAATACGGCCATAAAAATTGCAATTGATGATTCAGATGCAAAGATAGGAAAACTAGAGACGATAACAATGCATTGCCGTCTTCGGACTTGATATGCAAAATGAAGGAAGTTGAAGCCTGACTGGCATTTGCAAGTCAAACAACCGAACAAAAGCGAAGACTCCTTTCGAACAGCACGAAAGGCACAAGGATCAGGCCTGCTGCTGACGGTTACAGTGATCATCAGCTGTTGGCCGAAGAAACAATAATCAGAGTTAAGAAAATATGGCATCTCCCATCTCCTTTCAAACTAGCTTGCTGCAAAGCGGTTGGCAAAACGCTTGGAAATACACGTGACGAACAAATCGATTTTAGTTTGTCAGGAAGAATAATTTAAAGGGATCATTGCAAACAAATTGGAACCGATTTCAGTAAGTGAAGGAGAAAAAAAAAACATCAAGTGAATTATGGGAGAAGCTAAAGAATTAAGAAATGGAGTCCAGCGTCGGCACAAAAAGGACAACAGCTAAAGAAACAGACATTAAAAACGATGTAATAAACCTCAACCAAGAAACAAGAAACTATACGTGTGTTAGAAACTTCGCAGAGATATTTAAAACTTTGATAAGTACAATGGACGATGGCGAAGGGTTTTTTTGTGATAATGAATTAAAAATATGGAAAGAATACAGTACTACATTTCACAAGCTTTACTGTAGAACGAGCAAAAGATAGCGTAATACCTGGTGTTATTATCTTTTGCAACTATTCCCAATAAGGTGATATGTTGTAACAGCAGAATTATTTCACTAAACAATAGTTGTAGTTAAGAGAGAGAGAGAGAGAGAGAGAGAGAGAGAGAGAGAGAGAGAGAGAGAGAGAGAGAGAGAGAGAGAGAGAGAGAGAGAGAGAGAGAGAGAGAGAGAGAGAGAGAGAGAGAGAGGGGAGGGAAGGAGGGAAGGAGGGAAGAGGGAGAGAGAGAGAGAGAGAGAGAGAGAGAGAGAGAGAGAGAGAGAGAGAGAGAGAGAGAGAGAGAGAGAGAGAGAGAGAGAGAGAGAGAAAGAGAGAGAGAGAGAGAGAGAGAGAGAGAGAGATGGAGGGAGGGAGAGAGGGAGGGAGGGAGAGAAAAATGGATGAAGAAATAAAACTAGAATTAAAAAGGATGAAAAAAGTTATATAGAGAAACGACTAAAGATGATGAACAACATATATTTTTTCCTAAATCCTTTTTTTCATTTTTTAACTCTCCAAGGTTTACATTTTCGCTCTTCCCTTCCCCGTTATGCATTGTTTTCCTCCCCTCTTCCCTCATTCGCCTTCTCTCCTTCACTGCTTCACTACACGGCATTTGCTCCCATCATTTCCACCTGACGATTCTTTCCCCTCTTCTTTCTCTTCCATTTTTCCTCACTCCCTCGCTCTTCTCGTTTCTCTTGTTCCCTCTTTCGCTTCCTCGCCATTACTCATGTCCTTGTTCTCTTGTTTCTTCCCCTCGCTCTCTCCTTCATCGCCCCTGCTTGCTACTTCCTCTTCTATTTTCGGTTGTTCTCTGCTTCTCTTTCTTAATCATTCGTTCGTGATATTTTTTGTTGTAATTTTCTTCGTTGATATGATGGTGATTATGATAATAGTAATAGTAATGATAATAGTAATAATAGTCATTATCATTGTCATTACCATTATCATTATCAGCAACAAAATCAACATCAATATCATTATCGGTGTTATTATCATTATTATTAATTATTATCGTTGCTAGTATTATCATCATCATAATCTGTCTCTCTTCATTCCTTTATAAACTCACATTTTGTCGTTTATTCTTCTGTATTCATTGATTCATTTACCTGCATTCATTCATTCTCTCTATCTTTCATTCATTCATTCATTCCCTCTTTTCTTTCCTTATTGCTTTCTTTCTTTCTCCCTCTTACTCGATTATTCGTTCTATTTTCCCCCTTTCTTCTTCTGTTATGCATCATCAGCTTCGTCTCCGCTGCTGGATCATCTAAGTTTTCTCACTCAAAGTCACGGTATTTCACTCTCCACCTTGTCTCTCGGTCCTTTATTCATTCTCCCGTTCATTCGTTCTCTCCTTCCCTCTCATTCGCTCACTCTTGCGTTGCTCCTGGTATGAATATCCTGTCATGGGGTTTATAAAAGTATCGGACTTTGTTCATATGATTTATCAATGGGAACCAACGCAGGTGTGTGTGTGTGTGTGTGTGTGTGTGTGTGTGTGTGTGTGTGTGTGTGTGTGTAGGTGTGTGTGTGTGTGTGTGTGTGTGTGTGTGTGTGTGTGTGTGTGTGTGTGTATGTGTATGTTTCCTATCACTGGTTCTTTGTGTTTCGTCCGTCTCTAATATAATTTGCTATCGAAAATGATATTGGATTTATAGCATTAGTTGTCAGTATGTAAAGTTGCATTTATAAAACATAACTTTTCTTTCTATTCACTCTGAATTACCTCGCTTAATATATTTTTTTTCTTTCTCTAACTTTCTCGTATACCTATCTTTATATTTCTCCCTCATTCTTCTTTTGCTCTCCTTCTCGTGTCTTCGTTTCGTCTCTTTTCCGATTTCATTGGTCGCCTCACTGCCTCTCGTGACAGTCGCAGTGCAAATAGATGTTGGGGATTAGTTCTGAAAGTGCCATGGCTTCCTTTAGTGAAAATATCAACAATAAGTACCGCTTCGGAAAAAAGCTTTTATACTTCAAATTATTCTATAGACTTACGTTACGATGTGCATAATTTGAGCAGCAGTAAATTCTATATATTATGTTAACATTATTTGTATCAATGCTATGAAAGCTGTTTCTGGTTTGTAAGAATATATATGAAAAATTATAGTAAAGCAAAAGAGTTTATCATCGATGAGTTTCTATTAATCCCTATCATTAAGATATACAGGATTTTCAGCCGTAGTAAGAAAAAATTACATTAGGTTACTAATTCTTTCTGCAAATTCTATAAAATCCGTTTCTGGTTAATAAGTTTTTAAACATGATTAATGGAATTTCAAGAGATGAAAATCACAGCAATCCAAAAGAATTCATAATTAACATACATTTTCTATGAGCGACCTGAAGCGGCGAGAGAATCACAAGAAAGCGGAAATCATACCTGAGTCTGGCCTTTGGATCTCTCGTGAAGCACAACAGCAGTTTCCAGCATTGCCAAAGAGCCAGACATACAATAATAAAAAAAAAAAAAAAATGTCACACAAGCTGGCTATTTTTGAGACTAGATGTGCAAACCTCGTTATCATAGAAAAAAGTTTTTATATGAACTGATTGCGATAATGATGATCACAACAACAATGATAACAATAGTAGAATTCGATATAAATGATTGTAATGATAAAAATACTCGCATTTAAAAGGAAAAGAATAGAACAGCAAAAAGAAAGAAGGAAATGGTAATGATAATAACCAAGATAATAACGGAATTGATAATTCATAATAGTTATAATGATGATAAAAGTGATGATAATAAAAGTAATGATTATACAGTCTTAGTAATAAAACAATGATAGTATCAATACAATAATGGCAATAATAATGGTAATAATGATCATAATAATGGTAATTATACTAATAATAATGGTAGTAATGATGATAGAAATTACGACAACAATTATAACAATGCAGATAGTAATTATAATAATAATAATGATGATAATGATGCTGCTAATGATGATGAGGAGGAGGAAATGGAGGACAAAAATAATGATTTAATAATGATAATATTGATAATGATAAATAATAATGAAAGTTATAATGAAATAAATAAGGATAATAATTATATTGATAACAATAATAGTAAACATATCAATAATGATAATAATAATTATGACAAAGATAGTAATAATAAGAAAAGAAATAGAAATTTAATAATAAAGGGCAAATTGTAAATGAAATACCCCTTTACTCCTTCTCCCTTCTTCCTCTCTCCTTTTAACCCCTCTCTCTCTCTTTCTATCTTTTCTCTACATTTCTTTCTCATTTTTTCTCCCTTTTTCTCTTGGTCTCTCTATGGCGGGGGGGGGGGGGGTAAGAATAGAGCGACTATGAAGAGGCAGATATTTTTTGGCCGACTAACTGCATAAAAATAATTGCATAAGAAAATTGCGTGACCTGTATAACCTGAAGGAACGAAAGAGCTTGCACTTGACTGAAAAAATGACACGTGGCGTCGCACAGTGGTCCATATTGTCAAATTCATGGCCAAAACTCATTCTTATAAAAAATTAAATGGTTTAGCACGTATATCCTCTTAAGAACTATCTATTGTAGATCAGTGAAAAATAAATATTATTTATACGAAGTTTGGTTGATGTACTGGACATGTGATTTAAACTTAAGTTAGCTCTCGGACTAATAAAGGTCTACATCCAACCATGCTTT
>NW_020872962.1:81007-83507 GCF_003789085.1 Penaeus vannamei | reverse complement strand
TTTCCCTTCCTCTCCTTTTCCCTCCTCCCTTTTCCCTACTTCCCCTCCCTCCCCCCCTCCCCTTCCCTTCCCCCCTTCCTCCCCCTTCCCTTTCCCTCCCTTTCCCTTACCCCGTTCCTTCCTTTCCCTCACCTTCCCTTCCCTTCCTTTCCCTTCCCCCGTTTCCTTCTCCCTTCCTTCCCTTCCCCCTTCCCATCACACCTTCCCTTTCCCTCCCTTTCCCTACCCTTCCCTTCCCTCCCTTCCCTCCCTTTCCCTCCTTCCACTTCCCTCCCTCCTTCCCCCAGAATTATCTCGGGCAATTCTCCCGCCCACCTCGGCATATGTAAAACTCTCACGACGGGAACCGGCGATCTCTCCTAATAAAAAACAAACAACATCAATCATCATCTCAAAAATTATTTCTCGTCAACGACCTGGGGCCACCATATTTTGTCTGATACACACAAGAGGCACGCCGCCAATATATTGAGGGGGTTCAGGCCAGCGCTGGACTGTGGCGGCTCGGGGGCGGCCTCATGTCGCTCCTCCTCGGAACTGTGCCGTGTATTTTCCCTGTCTTTTCCCCTCGAGTTCTCTCGTAGTAAAAAAAGTCTCAGATATGGCACTGTTGCAAAAACAAACACAAAAAAAACAAAAACACCACCACAAAAACCGCAAGCGTTACTCGGAGCGGGTCTGCCTTGCGGCGACAAGAAGAGCTTCGGTCGGGTTTGTTTGGTTGGATGCGCGTGTTGTGGTGCGATCATTTTTGTATTCTGATCTCTTCATTCTCTCTCTCATTCATCTAAAACAAAATATACTAATATAAAAAACAGAGAAAAAAAAAAAATAACACAAAAAATACAAAAAAAAAAAAAAAATAAAAATCATCCTCTCAATTCACTCTACTCTTCTCTTCATCTCTCTCTCATCTCTCTCTCTCTCTCTCATCTCATTCTCTCTCTCTCTCTCTCTCTCTCTCTCTCCCTCTCTCTCTTCTCTCTCTCTCTCTCTCTCTCTCTCCTCTCTCTCTCGCTCTCTTCATCTCTCTCTCCCTCCTCTCTCTCTCTCTCTCTCCTCTCTCTCCTCTCTCCCTCTCTCCCTCTTCTCCCTTCCCTCCCTCCCTCTCTCCCTCTCTCCCTCTCTCCCTCTTTCCTCTCTCCTCTCCTTTCTCTGCCTCTCCTACCGCCCTCTCTCCCGCCTCTCCCACTCCCCTTCCCCCACCCCCATCTCTCTGATCTAAGACAAAACACTCCTCAAAACTTCAATAAGATTTTAATTTCCTTCTCCGTTCACATGCTATCTTTCCTGCCCATCAGTGCATACTTCAGTTATTCCTTAGCCCAGCACAGTGAATATAAAGGCTTTTTTAAGTGTCCCAATAATTTCTTCTTTTCTTTTTTTTTTTTCTTATATCTACTCTTCTGTGACCTTTAGAATCCCATACTAGGACGCCTACAACGATATAAACAATATATGTTTACTGTACTAAAAAAAGGGTGCATCAGTATAGACACATAGTAAGGTAAGACGAGCAAAGATATCAGATATCTAATTTTAGAAGTTAATGGAAATATTAAGTGAATAAAAGTGAGTGAAGTAAATAACTATGATAAAGGAAGGGTGTGATTGGAAAGGGGAGATACACGTTTTTTTTTTCTTCTTATTTCTAAAATCGACAGTTATATACGATAGCACTAGTAGCGAAAAACAACCCGGTTCAAAAGGAGAAAAAGCAACGACAGCGAACCCTCTCCGAGACGAATTAGGAACCTGAAGAAAATTCAAAACCCGCAGGACTTAAACATTGAAGATAGGCTGGCGACGGCGCGGGAGGTTTAACGCCGCCGACGTGACGCAATACAAGGCCGAGGTTTAAGGGGGCCACACTTAGGGTAAAAGGGGGAAGCAAGTATCCTAGTGTGTAAGGGAGAGAGGAGAAAGTCCCGGCCTAATTAAGGCAAGAGAGGACGAAAGAGGAGGGAGCGGAAGGGAGGGAGAGGGGAAGCGAGGGGCGGGAGAAGGGTGGAGAGAAGGAGAGGGGAGAGGGAGAGACGAGAACGGGGGTGGAGGGTGGGGGGGGGCTGTGGGGGGGGGTGGGAGGTGCAGCGCTCGGGAGATGAAAGGAAGAGGAAGGGAGGAGGAAAGAGAAATGGACACGCAGGATGGAGAAAGAGAGCGGGAAGAAAGAGAGAGAAGGGATGCAAGTGGAGCTGAGCGAAAGAGAGAAAGAAAATGAAATGAATGATGGTGAAGGGGAAAGAATAAGAAAGAAACCGGTCGATAAAAAAATAAATAAAAATATATCAAACGAGAGCAAGCGGCAACCGAAGGGATAAGGCCAAAAGAAAGCAAAATAGAGAGCTTCAAAAAAGACGAATGCGGATGATGAGAGAGAGAGAGAGAGAGAGAGAGAGGAGAGAGAGAGAGAAGAGAGAGAGAGGAGAGAGAGAGAGAGAGAGAGAGAGAGAGAGAGAGAGAGAGAGAGAGAGAGAGAGAGAGAGAGAGAGAAGAGAGA
>NW_020872962.1:76007-78507 GCF_003789085.1 Penaeus vannamei | reverse complement strand
TTTCATTATTACATACAACTAAAAAATGGGTGTGTTTTTTATTATTTGTTTGAAAAATGTGTCTTGTATTTTCTTATTCCTCTTTTATTACTATTGTATCATCATTATCATTATTTCTAGCCCACCTTTCTCCACCTCATTCCACCCTCCCTTCACTTCCTCCACCTCTTAAGCCTTCCACTGCCCTCCTCATTTTCCCACCACTCTCCTCCTTGCCCTCCTCCTTCCCTCCGCCCCCTCCCCCTCCCTCTCCCTGCTTCGCTTTCAATGCATGTTCTCAAGATCTCGCGTGCATGAGACGTCTCGGAGCTGCAGTCACGTTTTTCCACCTGGAGGGAGGGTGGGGGGAGGGATTTCCGGGGGAGGGGGAAGGGAGAAGGGAGGGGAGGGGTAAATCTAAGGAGAGAGAGGGGATGGTAATCCGGGGAGGTGGGAATGGGGAGGGGAAGGAAGGTAAACCTGGGGAGAGAGAGGGGGGGGGGAAGGGAGAAGGGAAGGGAGGGAGGAACCTAGGAAGAGAGAGGGGGGAGGGGAGACAAACCTAGGGAGAGAGAGAGGAGGGAGGGAAAGCAAACCTGGAGGAAGAGGAAGGAAGAGGAAATGCAAGGAGGAGGGAAGGGAGAAGGGAGGAGATGTAACCCCAGGTAGAGAAAGGGGGAGGGGGTGAGAGAAAGGAGGGAGGGAAAACAAACGTGGAAGAAGATGGGGGTAGAATGTGGGAGGGGACCGGGCTTCTAGTTTTACTGTCCTTGCATACTAAAACTTGTTTCCCACCGCCCGTGAACTTTTTTTTTGGGGGGGGGTGGGGTGGCGGTGGGGAGGGGAGGGGGGCTGGATTCAGTCTGCTCTCGAATTTATATCCTTATCACGTTTTCTCTAATCTTTCGAGGCATCGAATACGAATGGCTTTACTTTTCTCTTGATTTTTCCTCAGATAAAGTATGTTACTAAAGAAGGAGGGAGGGAGGGAGGAAGAGAGGAAGGGAAGGAGGGAGGGAGGGAAGGAGAAAGGGAGGAAGAGAGAGAGCGTGAAAAGAGAGAGGGCTAGAGAAAATAGAGAAACAGACAGACAGACACAGAGGCAGAGAAAGATGAAGAGAAAGAGACAAAAAAAGAAAAAACAAATCCCGTCTACCATAGCTCTTTGCTGTGAATTTATTTGCGCCATTTTCCACGCTGATAATTTCTTTTCCTCCGCCTCCCTCACGACTTCTTTCCAACACCTTCCTGGCGCCCTTAATGAGTTTTCTCTGCCTCATCCCCGTGCAACCCATCTGCCAGCCGCAATGCCTCCCGACCTTCCCTTTTTCTTTTCCTTTTTTCCCTTTTTCAACTTTTTGCGCCTACTCTCTCCCTTTTTCATGTCTTCTTACGTCTCACGTTTATTTATTTAGCCTTGACTTCTGTCCCCTTTTTTCCGTCTTTTTCTTTTTTCTCGTCTTTTCATCTGTTTCGTCTTTTTCCCGTGCTTCTCTCCTCCCCCACTCCCTTCTCCATGTTTTCTGCTCTCTCACCGTTTCGCAATCATCCCTTTCTAACTTCTTCTTTATCAAGAAAAAAAAAAATAATAATAATATAAATAAAATAAAAGTCGCGCGATAAAGGCTGCCCTGCTCCTAAAATTAGCCCTCCAAGCGTTGATTATCAGCTTTACAAAATGACCCAACTCCCTAAACATAAACTTTCAGGAATCTCTCGAGCAATAACTATCGGTAATTGGCAAATGGGAATCCGGAACAAGCTGGCAACTACGACGGGGAAGGGGAGATTGTTGCCATAAAGCGCTTCCTTTTATTTGTTTATTTTATTTTATTTTATTTATGTATTTATTTTTTTATGATTCTTTATACTTGAAAAAATAATGTTTTGTCTGTTGATTTTGTTGACTGTCCTATTTATTTATCTTTGTGTTTTATGGTTTATATCATGGTTTATTATTTGTTTGCTCCTTTTTCTGAATGTCTTTCTAAATGTCATGTTCTTTATATCATTCCCTTGTTTTGTCAGGGTGCATTTACCAGGTGTCCTGTCACTTTGGATTATAGTTATTTAGAATATAATTTATCAGCCTGAATCCAGAAGTTTGTTGATCATATGAAATTTTTAACTAAAATTAGTTCATATGTTTAAGGAATGACATTTACATCAGAAAATCTATTGGAGACTACTGTTGATTTATTGAAACAATGAGACTATTTTAAATGCCTATAAATCCCCCTAAATAATACCTGCATCTTTATGTAAGTAGCCTGTGGATCGATATACACCAGTGCACTTTAGATGTAAAGGTAAATGCTAGATATGTGTGTAAGTAGATAGCTAAGGAAATGATACGAAGATATGTATAAATGTGAATGCACGTCAAACAGACTTTCTAATTCTCCGTGGAGCCTCCCGCCCCAAGCCTATCCAGAGCCCCCTTTTCCCTCCTCAGTCCATCTCCTTCTAGACCTTCCCCCTTCCCTAGAACAAGCCCCTCGACACCTTGGCAGAGATTGTG
>NW_020872962.1:66956-75159 GCF_003789085.1 Penaeus vannamei | reverse complement strand
ATAACTCACAGTTAGGAATAAAGAGATTTAAATAAAAAATCGAGCATCATCCCTCACATCCATGAAACCTCTCATCTAGATCACCGGAATGCTTTTTACGCTTCATGTCTACGTAGGGTCCACTATTCGAACTGGAAATTTCGTTCTGGTGGACTTCGGGAATAATCGGATTGTAATTTCATTTATCAAGTTTAGCTCACATTTCCAAGCTTTTGTTTACTCTTATGGGTTTCTGTTGCATGAATTTTGTTCTCTCGTCGCGTCCTTCCTACCTCACGTCCGTCCTAACCTCACCATACGGAGTTGTGCCGCTTCTCCATCCCCTCTCCTGTCGCCCTCCCTCCCTCCCTCTCTCCTCATCCCCTCGCCTCGCCTCCCTCCCTCTCCCGTCGCCGCTCTCCTCACCTCCTCTCCCTCGCCCTCCCTCTCCTTCGTTCTTCCACTCCCTCCCTCTCCCTCGCCCCTCTCCTGACCCTCCCTCGCGGGTCCCCCTCGCCCTCGCCTCCCTCCCTCTCCTTCACCCTCCCTCCTCCCCTCGTCCTCTCACCTGACCCCACCTCCCTCTTTCTCCTCTCCTTCACCCTTCCCTCTCTCCCTCTCCTTCACCCTCCCTCTCTCCTCCCTCACCTTCCTTTTTCCCTCTCCTTCCCCCCCCCTCCCTCCCTTCCTCCTTCGCCCTCCCCTCCTCTCTCTCTCCTCCCTCTCCCTCTCCCTCTCCCTTCCCCCCTCCCCCCTTTTACACCCTCCCTCTTCCACCCACCTTATCAGCCACATTTCTTTTCTCTTCCCCCCCCCCCCGCCACTTCCTCCTCTGCGGCCCCTCGCCCTCAGCAGGTGACTGACCCTTCAGCGCTGGTGCTTGATCGAGGTCACTTGCAAGACGTGTGGGCGGTTCCTTCGTTCTCTCTTCTCCTCCCTAGTTTAGTGCCTTTCGCTTATTCTTCTCTGTCATTTTTTTCTTCTTCTCCTTTCACGTGTCTTTTGTTTCCTGATTTCTCTTTACGGCCCGTGTTTTCTTTTCTTTTTTAATTTCTCTTATTCATATTAGTTCATTTCTTTTTCATTGTATTTTAGGTCTTATCTCCTACTCTTGCCCATTCACCCCTTTTCAGTCTCCTCCCGTTTCTCCCACCTTTCTCTTCTCACCTTTCGCCTTACCATTCTCTCCCCTTTCCCTTCCTCCTCTATTTTATCTCCCTCTTTCGCAAAAAAAAAACATCCTCTTCAGAAGTCATAACACACGTCTTTCACTTCACGAAATCAGCCATCAGTTATTTTCCCGAAGAATATTCATTTCTAAAAGGAAACAAAAATACTAAATCTATCTATAACAAGAATGATAAAACTCCTAAAAATAAAACGAAATAAATAAAACACAGTGATATAAAATAACCGAACAGTCAGTCACACGAAATAAGACGCAAAGTCAACGCTGAATTAAAAAAAGATTTCGTTCAAAATAACTTAAGAGGATGGCAGTGACGAAGGAGTTACTGTATGTATATGTATAAGTTACCCCGTAATGGTTTTGTTTTCTAATGACGGACAGATGTGTGTAAATGTTTACAGTAGTCAGATGAGGAGAGGTAAAGGGGGAGGGGAGGAGGGGGAAGGGAGGAGGAGGAGGAGGAGGAGGAGGAGGAGGAAGGAGCGGAGGGGAGGAGGAGGAGGAGGAGGAGGAGTGGAGGAAGAAGAAAGAAGAGAGAGTGGGAGGGGGAGGAAGATGAGGAGGAGGAAGAAGAGGAAGCGGCGGTGGAGGAGGAGGAGGAAGGAGGAGAGGAAGAAGAAGAAGAAGAGTGGAGGGGGAGGAAGATGAGGAGGAGGAGGAGGAAGAAGAAGCGCGGTGGAGGAGGAGGAGGAAGAGGAAAAAGAAAGGACGAAGAGGAGAGGAGAAAAAAATAATAATTAGTTGCAGTAGACCAAGAAGTAGGAGAAGGAGAAAAAGGAGGAGGAGTGGGAGGGAGTTATGAGGAAGGTCAAGAGAGGGGGGAGGGAAGGAGGGTGACGTCATTTCCAATGTTGATTCCCCGGGCATATCACTATGCGAGTGTGTGTGTGAGTGTGTGTGAGTGTGTGTGTGTGTGTGTGTGTGTGTGTGTGTGTGTGTGTGTGTGTGTGTGTGTGTGTGTGTGTGTGTGTGTGTGTGTGTGTGTGTGTGTGTGTGTGTGTGTGTGTGTGTGTGTGTGTGTGCGAATATTTGCAGACGCGTGCGTGTGTGCTCGCGTGTGCGCGCAAGTGTGCGTGTACGTGTGCGTGAGCGAGCGTGGGTGTGCAAGTTCATGCATGCCGTTAGTGTGTGAGGCTAAGTATGCGGCTTTCTACAGAAATATGCGCCGCTGCATTCTCGCATGCGTGGGATCTTGTGGATGCAGGAGGCCGCGCGGCGCTAAATCATGATCTGGTTTCACACCGACGTCACGCCACACGCTGAGCGGAAATCTGATTATGTAAATCGGGGACACTTTGCCGCCGCCGCCATGGGCCTCAGCCACTCGCCGGGAACAAGCGGCCGAGGCTCTCAGTCGCCACGTCAACGCGCCTCGCTCCAAACGCCCGTAATTCCACGCCAACATCAACGAACACGAATTCCAGAACGCGTAAAGCACGCCCACAGACGCCCTTCGGGGACCACCAGCCCGCATCAGAACGACTAATCTACCTCCAACAGCCCACCTCTTGCTAATTAGCCTCCAGCAACCCCCCCCCCCCCACGTAATGAATGCAATAACCTCCAACAAACTCGCGAGACAAGCACCTGTCGAAGGCGGCAAAAACGAGCGAGCTGCTTGCGAGGAACGGACGGGCGGTCAAGCGCAAGCACAGGGTGGAGAAAGCAGCGCGAAACGGGAAGAAAAGAGAGGAGAAAGCAGCACGAAACGGGAAGAAAAGAGAGGAGAAAGCAGCACGAAACGGGAAGAGAAGAGAGCCGGGCAGCGCAAGCACGGGGCCGTCCGGGCGAGGGGAGCGAAGGAACTGGAAGCTTCTCCTGCAATGGCAACGCACGGCACTCTACTCCAGGGAATCATCCGAATGCTCCCGCGGTGGCTCTGTCTTCCTTCCTTATCGGAATCCATGGGGGAATGAAGGCAAACGAATGATCGAAACACTATCATTATCATAATCATTATTATCATTATTATTGTTGGTGTTAATCATCATTTTTATCATCATTATTACTATTATCATTATTATTATCATCATAATCATTATTACTATCATTATTATCATTGTAATCATCATCATCATCATCATCATCATCATCATTATCGTTATTTATTATCACAAACACAACAACAACAATAAACAATGCCCCCCCCCCCCCCCCAACCAATATCAACAAGGAGCCACCAGCTCCCCCCCCTTCAAGCACACTCAACGGCCGACAAAAAGCAATTGGAATGGGTTTTTCGATGGTATTGGTTATTACTATTATATTATTATCATTATTATATTATTATTTTTATTATTATTATTATCATTATTTTTATCATTATCATCATCATCATCATCATCATCATCATCATCATCATCATCATTATCATTATCATTATCATTATCATTATCATTAATCATATCATCATCATCATCATTATTATTATATTATTATTATTATCATTAATTATTATATTATCATTATTATTATTATTATTATTATTATTATTATTATTATTATTATTATTATTTTATGACTGCTGTTGTCTTTCGCTTTTATCGCTATTTCGTGGATAAAGGAAACTGTTATCATCTTATATCCAGGAATTGATTAACTGGCAATACACTGTAATTCACAAATCTACCTGTGCGTTTGGAATCGTAAAATAGTGTTTTTAAAGCGCTTTTTTCCTCAATTGTTGCGTGAAAATGGTGCGGTGAATTCTCATTTTTCTGGCTACTGGTAAACAAACATGTTCGCAAATAAACAATATTCTAAACAACCGAATAAACACACAAACAACAAAGATACTCAGAGAGAAAAAAATAACTAAACCAACCGAATAAAATTAAACACAGAACCACAATTAAAAAACGCGATAAAAAGAAAAAGAAAAGAAAAAAACAAAACAAAACAGCCTCGCACAGTCATGAGGAAAATGATTCGAGGAAACCGGCGCAGATTTCCCCTGACCGGCCGCCATGACACCCTCCCGCGGGACACGACATACACGCAATGCGACGCCCAGACTGAAGCATGGGGGAGGGGGAGAGGGGAGGTGGAGGTGGAGGTGGAGGTGGAGGTGGAGGTGGAGGTGGTGGTGGTGGAAGGTGGTGGTGGAGGAAGTGGTGGTGGTGGTGGTGGGGTGGTGGTGGTGGTGGTGGAGGAGAGTGGTGGAGGAGGGGGTGGAGGAGGTGGTGGGTGGGTGGAGGAGAGAAGGGAGGAGGGAGGAGTGGTGGAGGAAGGAGGATGAGAGGCGGAGAGGGAGAAGAAGGAGGAGGAGGAGGAGGAGGAAGAGGTAAGGAAGAAAGAAGAAGAAGAAGAAGAAGGCGGAAGAGAAGGAGGAGGAGGATTAACACGTGGATCCCTCGGCCATGGTGTCTCTTTTTTTTCCTTTTTTACCCTCACTTTTATGGCGAATTCATGCGGATGTTTAAAGAACGAGAGATTAAAAACAAAACAGCGGCGAGTTAATTAAAATCCCCTAAATAGAGATGCGCCCGTTTTCTTTTTTATTCGTTTCTTATATATGGTACTGTGGGTACATTGTGCTTTAAATACTTCTCTACATTTCGCACACATAAGAATTCTATACTTTTTCCTGGGGACTTTAAGCTCATACAACTCAAAGACAATAATAAAAAACAACAACTGGGGGACTTTAAGCTCATACAACTCAAAGACAATAATAAAAAACAACAACTGGGGGACTTTAAGCTCATACAACTCAAAGACAATAATAAAAAACAACAACTAGGGAACTTTAAGCTCAATACAACTCAGACAATAATAAAAAACAACTAAATTCTAGTCTCTACGCCCACATATATACACTCAAAATAAGATCCATCCACTGATCTGATTACACAGAACCACACATTAACCCTGGAAATAAACATGCCGTGATTCGTTTTCTACAATCACTCGGCCAACTCCCTTCCTCCTGTCTCTCCCTCTCTCATATTTAACTCTCTCCTCTCTCCTCTCTCTTCTCTCTCTCTCTCTCTCTCTCTCTCTCTCTCTCTCTCTCTCTCTCTCTTCTCTTCTCTCTCTCTCTCTCTCTCTCTCTCTCTCTCTCCCTCTCTCCCTCCTCTCTCCTCCCTCTCTCCCTCTCTACTCTCCTCCCTCTACCTTTTCCTACCTTCCCTTCTTCCCTCCCTCCCTCACCTTTTTTCTTCTTCCAATTCTTCCCCCATCATCTTTCCCTTCCTCCCTCCCTCTTAATCATCCACTCACCCACTCCACCTCCACCCCATCCCTCCACCCACCCTCCACCTCCACCCCTCCCCCCCACATCCCCCCCCCACCACCCTCACACACCCTCCCCCCCACCCGCCCCAGATCGCAGCCTGCACCCGCCGGCCCAACTCAGCAGAGACACTCGCGGGCCTCGGCTCTCCCTGCCCGAGTGAGACGCGAAGTCCCCGGCGTGAATACAGAGCAGCTTTTATGGCCGATGTTCCCTCTCGTGGTCGTCGACGCCACCTCGGCTTCTGCTACCTGGCGCTCCACTTCTGTCCTCCTGCCGATCCACCTGCACCGGGCCTCGGGCGCTCTCGGGGCTTCTGTTGTTGCTTGGTTCCCTTCGGGTTGTTGGTTCTCTGGCGAAGTTGGGTGCAGCTCTTTTTCCTTCCTGTGTTTTTTTCTATTCTGTCTTTCTCTCTCTCTCTCTCTCTCTCTCTCTCTCTCTCTCTCTCTCTCTCTCTCTCTCTCTCTCTCTCTCTCTCTCTCTCTCTCTCTCTTCTCTCTCTTTCTCTCATCTCTCTCTCTCTCTCTCTCTCTCTCTCTCTCTCTCTCTCTATCATCTATCTATCCTCTCTATCTATCTATCTATCTATCTCTATCTTCTCCTCTCTCTTTCTCTCTCCCACTTCGACGAGGGCCAGGATGACAAAGGGTAATTTAATATTAATTCATCATTATTATCATCGTTAACACTGTGGTCATTATTGTCATCAACATCATTATCGTCACTATTTTCGTTATTGTTATTATTACTATTATGATGATGATGATCATTATGAGTATCATAATGATCATCTTCTTTCTTTGCAAGTCACATATCTTTCGTTTTTATTTTATTCTTTTCTCTTACTCTTCCCCTTCTCTTCTCCCTCTCACCTCCACACGTCCGCCGTCCAGGAGCTTCATCTTCAAGACGTGACGCCTCCTTTTCACTTCACTTTTACTTCCTCTCTCTTTCTCCCTTTTACTTCCTCTTGCCTTGTTCATTTTACTCAAAAAACAGACACACTCAGACACATACACACACACTCAATCTCTCTCTCTTTATATTCACATTCTCGGTCCTTCTCCATCATCCTTTTTTATTCAGTCATATCGTCGTCGATATCCTCCTCCTGCTCCATCTCCTCCATCTCCAGCTCCAACTCACTCCTCCACCACCTCTAACTCCTCCTCCTCCTCCTCCTCCCTCTTTCCGATGGGACTGAACATGGTCTCCGCTCTGTTCATTACATGGCCTTTCTCCTTTATTCTTTCCCTTTCTTTCCCTTTTTTATCCTCCGTGTCCTCCTCCTCCTCTTCCCCTCCGTTTCCCCCGGAGCGTAAGGAGCCTTAAAGAGAATCTGCACACGAGGAACCCTTCCCTAATCCCGCCCACCTTCCGGCTCTGTCCCTCCAACGATAATGCACGTCAGCGTACGCCCACGCTGTTAGGGGTCTTTCTTTCTTTCTTTCTTCTTTCATCCTTTCTCCTTGCTTCCTTTCTTTCTCCCCGTCTCTGTCTCTCTCCCTCACTCTCTCTCCTCTCTCTCTCTCTCTCTCTCTCTCTCTCTCTCTCTCTCTCTCTCTCTCTATCTCTCTCTCTCTCTCTCTCTCTCTCTCTCTCTCTCTCTCTCTCTCTCTCTCTCTCTCTCTCTCTCTCTCTCTCTCTCTCTCTCTCTCTCTCTCTCTCTCTCTCTCTCTCTCTCTCTCTCTCTCTCTCTCTCTCTTTATCCAAATGAAAACCCAAGCCATCCCCGACCTCTTTAAACCTTTTAAGCAAATGTCCCAAATTAAAAGGAAAACACTCTCCACACCAAACAACCTATTCCGTTGTTGTTGTTGTTATGGTAGGTTGGGGGGGGGGTGCAGTCATCACAGGGGAGGTCAGGGGGGAGGGAGGTAAAAGGAGACGCAGTTCCGCAGACGCAGACGTTCAGACACAGCCACAGACACAGCCACAGCGACGGGTCAATACGGGTCTATGAGAGAGGTGCCGCGGGGGTGTCTCGGCGTCAACAGATCCACGTTAATACTCTTAGATTGATTTTGTGATTGCTCTTCCATCCCTTATTGTTAGAAGAGGTATTGCAGGTTCGCTGTTCTAATATTGGTTCTGATAACAAACGGCCAGAGTGATGCATATGTGCTTAATAAAGTCAGACCACGTCAGTTTATATGAGAACGCTAACTCAATATGTGTATAATCTAATGTAACTTTATATACACCTATAAATATCAATGCAAACCAATTATAAAACCCATCACTAAAATATAACTACAAACACACATCTACACATAAAGCCCAACACGAATAGCAAAACTACAAATGAAAATAAATGCATAACTTGCTTTTAAACGTAAAAAAAAAAAAATAATCACGAATCCAGACACTAGACATAAACTACATAAACACAGCCAGAGAAAAGACAGGAGGCCTAACAGAGCACCGATGCCACCTTGCGTCACTGCTAAACGTGAACCCCCCCCCCACCACCCCTCCCTCCCTCCCTACCCTGACCTTTACGCCGACAACGAGCAAACTGCCAATTAGCAATACGCGGGATCTCGGGAGAACCATAAACAACATCTCGAATAACTATCGCAACATTGCAATCGGCCCCATTAATAAGACTGAAAACATCCTTGGGTAAACACCCCTCCTCTCCTTCCTATCCTCTCTCTCTCTCCTCCCCCCGCCCTTCCGCCCATCATCCCCTCGCCCATCCACCTACCATCCCCTTCTATTCTTAGCCATCTCCCCTTTCCACCCACATCCTTACGCATCCTCACCCCTCACCCTTTCTTCAACTATCCACACCCTCA
>NW_020872962.1:59456-61956 GCF_003789085.1 Penaeus vannamei | reverse complement strand
AAGGATAAGAAGGGGGAAGAGAATGAGAGTGACGGTATATCGAAACGGAAAAAGAAGGAGGAAGTGGAGGAGGAATAGGGATAAGGAAGAACAAGAGGCGAAGACGAACGAAATGGAGGAGGAGGGAGGGGGAGGGAGGGAGGGAGAGAGGGAGGGAGGGAGGAGGGAGGAGGAGGAGAGAGAGAGAGAGAGAGAGAGAGAGAGAGAGAGAGAGAGAGAGAGAGAGAGAGAGAGAGAGAGAGAGAGAGAGAGAGAGAGAGAGAGAGAGAGGAGAGAGAGGAGGAGGAGGAGGAGAGGAGGAGGGAGGAGGAGGAGGAGGAGGAGGAGGAAGAAGAAGAAGAAGAAGAAGAAGAAGAAGAAGAAGAAGAAGAAGAAGAAGTGAAGAGGAGAAAAGAAGAAGAAGAAGAAGAAGAAGAAGAAGAAGAAGAGAAGAAGAGAAGAGGAAGAAGAAGAAGAAGGAGGAGGAGGAAGTATGGAGGAAGAGAAGGAAATATGGTGAAGAAGAAGACAAGAGAAAGGGGAAGAAAGAAAAGGAGGATGAGGAGTGTGTGGAAAAGCAATACGAACAGTCGAGAACGAAGGAAAAGACGAAACACGTGAAAGATTAAAAAAAAATAGTAAATAAAAAAATAAAAAAATAAAAAGCATAAATATTTTTTTTTAATCAAAACCTGCACAGCCCCATACCCAACCTCGCCTCCCCAGCAACATTCCCCTTTCCTCCGTATGGGCAACCCTTCTCCCCTGTCGTCGCTCTGCCGCCCTCTCCCTCCCTTGACATCCAATCCGATATTTCACGCCCACCGCTCACCGCCGACGCGCCCACCCATTCGCACGGGCGTTTTGTCGCGAGAAATTCATCAGGAAGCTTTGTGATAGAAATGGTTTTATGTAGCATTTTTTACTTTCCTTCTCTTCGTCCCTCTTCTCCTCTCTTCCCTTGTTCCTCCTCTCCTCTCTTCTCTTGTTCCTCTTGTTCCTCTTCTCCTCTCTTCTCTTTCCTCTTTTGCATATTCGCTCCGTTTGTATTTTAGTGCTTCTTCCTCTCTTTCGGTTTTCTATATTATGTCTTTCTGTTTGTCTCCCCTCTTCCCTATCCGTCACATCATATTCTTACATTCTCGCTTCTCCTGCTTTTCATTAATTTCACTTCCCCCTGGAATATTTCCCTCTCTCTTTTTTCCCTTCTCTCCGCCATGTCTCTCCCTCTCGCACTGTCATTCCTCCTCTTCCTCTCCATCTCCCTCTTCCTTTCCCATCTCTCACTTTCTCTCCTCCTCTTCTTCTTCTTCACCTGTCCTTCTCCCTCTCCCTCTCCACCCTAATACCCCACTTCTTTCCCTCCCTCTTCCTCTTCTTCCCCCATCCCACCTCACCTCCTCTCCCCATCACCCATCTTTCTCCCTTCTTCTCCTTTTCCTCCCTCCCTTCCCCCCTTTCCATATCCCCGACACACAATGGCAGAACCGAACAAGGAAGGAAAGAGGACATAAAACAAGTTGAATTCCAGCCACGGCCTTTGGAAACGCCCCCCCCCTCCCCGGACGCCCCCGCATCGAGCTCCCCCCCCTTTGAAGCTCCCAACTGAAGCTTATCTCGAGATCCCGACGTAAAACACGCCCACGTCTTCCATTCATCGAGGCTGTCACAGCGGCTCGGCTTTTCCTGTCCATACTTATTACTGCCTTTCTAATTCTTCTATTTTCTCGTTCCTTTTCTGTACCATTTTTTTGGCGTCTTTCTATGTCCTTCTTTTTTTTCATCGCTCGTTTTTTATTCTTTTGACATTTTTTTTTCTTTCTATCCCTCCTCCTCTTCCTTATTCTTATCTTATCATTATTATCTACAGTTCTCCTTCGTCTGAACTCTCCTTATGTTCCCCTTTTATTTTTCCTTCTTACCTTCGTTCTCCCATGCTTGCCCTTCCATCTTCTTCCCTTTGCCTCCAAATCCATGTCTTCCCCACCATCCCATTTCCCTCTTCCTTGACCCCCATCCTCCCCCTCCCCCTCTCTTCCTCTCTTCATCCAGTTATCCATTCTCCCTCTTTCGCCGTCCGCCTCCCTTCAAGCAACGGACCCGCATTGGTTCTCGCTCAAATTTGCATATGGTTCGCTTTAATAAAATTGCTCCTGGACGACTCTCTCTCTCTCTCTCTCTCTCTCTCTCTCTCTCTCTTCTCTCTCTCTCTCTCTCTCTCTCTCTCTCTCTCTCTCTCTCTCTCTCTCTTCTTCACTCACTCACTCACTCACTCACTCACTCACTCACTCACTCACTCACTCACATCACTCACTCACTCACTCACTCACTCACTCACTCCTCCACTCACACTCACTCACTCACTCACTCACTCACTCACTCACTCACTCACTCACTCTTTCTTTCTTTCTTTCTTTCTTTCTTTCTTTCTTTCTCTCTCTCTCTCTCTCTCTCTCTCTCTCTCTCTCTCTTTCGCTTTAAGGGCCTGATGGCTTAGCTCCAAGTGCAAGGTCATTTCGGG
>NW_020872962.1:39456-54456 GCF_003789085.1 Penaeus vannamei | reverse complement strand
AACCACGAAAATAAAACAAACCCCCTTTTTTGCCTCGTGAGTCAACACACATTAAGCTATAAGGAAAAGAACTCCGCTGGCCATAAAAAAGGAAGACAAAGAAGGAGGAGAGGAAGAAGAAGAAGAAGAGGAAGGAGAAGAAGACGAAGCATCCGTAGCTGACTCTTCGTGATTAACAGGGAACAGCGATGTCTAAGGAAAGGAAGAGGAGGAGCAGGAGGAGAGGAGAAAGGAGGGGAGGGGAGGAGGAGGGGGAAGGAGAGGAAGGGGAAGGGGGAGGGAGAGAGTGGGAAAGGTGTATTGAGAGAGAGGGAGGAAAGCAGGGAAGAAGGAAGGTATAAAGTAAAAAAGGAAGGAAAGATGGGAGATGGGAGGGAGCAAGAATAGGAGGAAGACAAGACGACGAGGAATAAAGGAAGGGACTTCAAGAGGTGGAACGGGAGAAGATAAGTGAAGAAAATACAAAGGAGTAGGAGGAGATGAAAGCGAAGAGAGGTAGCGAAGACAAAGATAATGAATTGAAGATTGGAGGAAACAGGAAAAAAAAAATGAAAAGCAAGAAAATAAGACAAGAAAAACTTTCCAATATTACAAATCGAGAAAAAAAAATAATAATATACAAATATCCAAGAAAGAATAAATACGTCGACCTTCCCGCAAGCTAACTTCTAACTCCAAAACGAGAGAGGAAATCGCCATTTCAACACAAACTCGCCTCAACATTTATATTTAATTTTTCTCCAGCTGAACTTGTTACACTGAACTTTGGAGGCAAGCTGGGGAAACTGTCCGCGCTACCCCTTGGGCGAGTGCAAGAAATCACTCCCAACTTTCTCATTATACATCTAATGAGAAGCTTTTAGTAGGTTTACTGCCGGTCGCGCCTGGGAACTGGACTGACAGCGTAAAAAGTCTGCGGATCTAACGCGCCTCATTTCATTTTGCTAACTTTTGTTGCTGTTGTTGTTGTTGTTGTTTTATTAGAAACCGCTGAATACAAAATTGAATGGATGGGGAAAAATGTGAGAGCAAACGTACAACCGATGATATCATTAGCCTAATATATGAAAATTTCACAATCCCGTTACCCTTCCTAGAACAGACATCCCCCCCCCCCCCCAAGCCGAACACCAACGACCCAATAAACACCAAAACAATACAACCCCCTCCCCCTTCCCCCTTCCCCCACCCAACACCACCACACCCCACCCGCCCCCACCCCAGCCCCGGACGCAACCCCTTCAGAAGCCCACCGACGCCTCCCACCCGCCTCCCCCCCCCTCCTCCCCCCCCCCTCGCATATTTGGCCTCAACGCCCCACGATGTGATCACGAGGCAGTACATCAGGAATGACGTCCACCTGAGAGCTGGTCGTTGGCGTGCGGGCGTGCGGGCGCAGCGGCCCCCAGATGGCCCTCGTCTACTCTCGTCGTTACGTCACGCGCGGCACGACGGCGGATGTGCTTGGCTCTTCTTGCTTTTGATTATCCATTTATTGATTAATCTACCTATCAATTTGTTTACTTACTTATCCATTCAATTATTCATTTATCTATTGTGTGTGAGTGTTATTTTAATTTCTGTCTCTTTCCTCCCGTATACGTCAGTCCATCTTTATTTGCTCTGTCTCTGCCCTTCTCTCTCTCCACCTCCCTCTTCCACATCCATCTCGTTCCAATCTTTTCCGATATCGCATTACCAAGCAGCTTACACTAAGCATGCACATCCCATCATGAACGCACACACACTCAACACAAACACACAAGTAAAAGACCAACGCCCACATCCACAACAACAAAGCAAAGCAAATAGGAAGACAAACCCAACGTAAAACAAACCCCAGACAAGAAGCAAGTACCCGAGAAGACACCGGTAAGCAAGCAAGCAAGCACCGGCAGACAATCCCCCGATCCTGAAGTGGAAGGAGGGCAGGCAGGGGCCCCCCAGAACCACTTCCAGCACCCTGTATAAATCAACCTCTCCTCGGCGTGTCAGGTCGTGTCATGCGCGGGTCGTGTCATGCACTCGAGCGATGCCGTCACCCCCCTCGCGATCGGGGTGACGTCATAGTCCGCCTTTATTCACTGGGGGGGTCGGATTAGTTGGCTGGTTAATCGGTTTATGAATACGGTCGAGGTTTATGTTCCTTGGTGGGAGAGATGGGACTTTGGTGGTGATGGTGATGATGCTGGTTATGGCTGCTATGTTGGTGATGCTGGTAGTAGTGATGATGATGAAAGGGTGGTGATATCGATTATGATTGTAATGGTGTTGATGGTGAGACTGGTGATGCTAACGGTGATGACGGACATACTGTAACAAAGATAGCGATGGTCCTGATAATAATAACAACAATAACAGTGCCACGGCTCACGAAGACAAAACAAACCACACCTCGAATTCACTTCTCACAAATCCTGAAAACGCAACGAGTGAGGTATCAAAACACACAACAAAAGAAGTGAAAGGAACACTCGACCTGCCCCGAAGTGCCAGTCGCCCGAACATCTTGGTTTGTCAAGCATGTCTCCTTAAGCCATCCATCACGACAAGTGTCACGAGATATGCAGGCGTCAGGCACGGGTGGGGAGGTGGGCGGGCGTGGGGGGGGGGGCGGGGGGGGGGGGGGGTAAAGAGGCGGGGAGAAATCGAAGAAGGTAGGAGGCGGGAGGGGAGAGGCGAAGGATGGGGGAGGGGAGGGAGTGGGGAGTGAAAAGGAAGAGGATGGATAGTGGGCAGGATGAGGAAAGTGTAGGAGGGGGAGAAAAGGAGGATGGTAAGGAGAGGCAAGGATGGGGAGGAGAAAAGGAGGAGAAGAGGCTGAGAAAATGAGGAATGAAAAAAAAAAAAAAACGCAAGAGGAAAAAACAACAAAGAAATATGAGAACGGAAAACTGATAAAGAGAATAATCGCAAAATAATCGAAAAAAAACAACAGAAATAAAGCAACAGAAACCAACTAAACTGAAAGCAAACAGGGACAAAACAGAAGCCAAGATACTAATAAATTACTCGCACTTCACAACCGCAAATCAACGCCATTAATTAACCATCAATACCCACAGTACCCACCAGAACCACGCACCCCCCCCCCCCACACACACGACACCCTACAACACCCCCATAAAAGCAAGACACAAACCAACGAGCTTATGAATATCAACTCCATGAATAATAACTGGCAGAGACAGAGAGACAGAGAAGCAGACAAGCCAAGAGGCTAAAGCGGAGATAGAGACACAGACTGGCAGGCCGAGAGGCAGACAAGCAGAAAAGCAGACACGTAAAAAGGCAGACAAACAAAGAGGCAGAAAGACAAAAGTCGACGAGCTGATGCAGACAAGCAGATGTAGCAGACAGGCAGACAAGCAGAGAAGCAGAGAAGCAGATGTGTAAAAAGACATTCAAACAAAGAGGTAGAAAGGCAGACAGGAATGCGCAGAGAGGCAGACAAACAGACAAGCAGAGAGACGGGCAGGCAGAGAGACAGAGAGGCAGACAGGACAAGCAGCAGAGCAAGACAGTCAGAGAGCAGAGTTTTCGAGGCAGACAAACAGACAAGCAGAGAGACGGACAAGAGAGGCAGACACAGACAAGCAGAGAGACGGGCAGCTTACACCGCACTGCCAGCCGCGCATCAATCACTTCCAGGGTCATGCTATCGAGGCCTCACTTTGCATCGTTCCTGCCTCCGCCCGTTTGTTGGTTTCGGACGAGCCAGTTTCGAGCCAGTTTCGGGTCAGTTTCGAGTCAGTTTCGAGTCAGTTTCGGCCAGTTTCCCAGTTTCGGCCAGTTTCCCAGTTTTCGAGCCAGTTTCGGGTTTCTTTTCGGGCAGTTTCGAGTTTCGAGCCAGTTTCGAGCCAGTTTCGGGCCAGTTTCGAGCCAGTTTCGGGCCAGTTTCGAGCCCTCCACTACAGCGGGTCGTGTCTCGGAGGCGCAGAAAGAAAACACACGTCCAAGTACTCACCGATGTACACTGAGGTTATATGTGCGAGGAGAGGTATGGATATGAATATGAATATTTCTGTTGATGACTATATTAAATGTTCGTGTGTTCCCTCCCTCCATCTCTCCGTCTCTCCCTCCCTCCCCTCCCTCCCTCTCCCCCTCCCGCTCCTCCTCTCCTCTCTCCTCCCTTCCCTTCCCTCTCGCCTTCCCTTCTCCCTCTCCCTCCCCCTCCGCCTTCTCCCTCCCCTCCCTTCCCCTCTCCCCTCTCCCCTCCCTCCTTCCCTCTCCTCTCCCTATACTTTTCCCTTACACACATACCCCACTTGTGTCACCTTAACGTGCCCTCCTTCCTCGGTTTCCCTCACTTCCCCTCTCTTCCCCCCCCCCCCCCCCACCCCTCACCACCTCCCTCTCCTTCCCCCCCCCCAACTCACCACCTGAAAGGAGTCTGACAAATGTAGACAGACGACGGTGCTCCTTTCTGTTGACGCTCGCAATTATTCTCTGCAATCCTTTCAAGTTCTATTTTACTTTCTTTTTTTTCTTTTTCTTCTTTGTCTTTTTTTTCGACACGTGACTCATTTTGCTGCCCAGTGAGGCGCCTTCCCATCACGTGACTTGTTATTTGACTGAAGTGATTCATCCTTCGAATTTATTGACTCGTTTGTTGAAATCTCAGACTCGCTCTTTGACTCACTGACTCATTATCCACCCTCATGACTCACCATTCGAATTCATTCACTCATTCGTCAAATAACCTTACAATCCGACTCACTGACTCACCATCCAACCTACCACCCTATTCACCGCCGACTCACCCTATTCATACTCACCGACTCACCCATATCCCCCTCCCCTTCACCCTCCTCCTTGCCCCCCCCACCACACCCTCGCCCTCCGCCTCTACCAACTTTTCCTCCGCGATATATTTTCCTCTCGCCATTTACTCATCCCCTGACTCACCCCGCTGAGTCACGCTCCCCTTTGCGCGCATCTCCCCCTTTGTCTCCCTCTGGACCCCATTATCACGGCCGTAAATACGCCTAAAAATACGCGATTATGGAGCTAAATTCGGGCATTTGTCTCTCTCTCTCTCTCTCTCTCTCTCTCTCTCTCTCTCTCTCTCTCTCTCTCCTCTCTCTCTCTCTCTCTCTCTCTCTCTCTCTCTCTCTCTGCGCTGTTGTTTCCCTTCATATTTTTTTTCGGTTCCACTTTTGTTTCGTAATTAAATAGCTAGTAATCGAATCAACATCCGACTGATAGCCTAAAATACCCAATTGCAATAATAAAACTAATTCGTATTTCATCGTTAGTGTTTCTGACTGACTGATTGGTCTGTCTATCTGTCTATCTGTCTATCTATCTTTCCATCTTTCCATCTTTCCATCTTTCCGTCTTTCCGTCTTTCCGTCTATCTATCTATCTATCTATCTATCTATCTATCTATCCATCTATCCATCCATCCATCTATCCATCCAATCTATCCAATCCATCTATCCATCATCCATCCATCTATCCATCCTCTATCCATCCATCCATCCATCCATCATCCATATCTATCTATCTATTATCTGTAGCCTCGTATTTTCAGTTCTCTCCCCCTTGGGCACTTTTCTGCCCTTTCTTCCCTCTACCCCTTCTTTATTCATCTACTCCTCCACCTCCCTCCTTCCTTTCCTGTTTCACTCTCTCTCTCCCTCTCGCCCCTGATGCTACGCAAAAACCAATTCGCACAAACCTTCGCCAATCCCGCGAAATACCCCTAATCCCCGGACCAATATTGCCAAAAAAAAAAAAAAAATCTCCAAAAAAAGAAAAGAAAAAAAAAAAAAAATAAAAAAAAAAATAAAAGAGAAAAAATCTCGACCAATAACTAACGGTCATGCGATTGGCGATCGGTTCTGGTGGCGGCGAGGGTGGAGAAAAGGGCGATTGGGGAACAGAAGGAGAATGAGGAAGAAGGGAAAAGGGGAAGAGGAAGAGGATAGGATGGGATGGGGAAGTGGAAAGAAGAGGAGGAGGAGGAGAGGAGGAGGAGGAGGAGGAAGGAGAAAAGAGGAGAAGGAGGAGAAGGAGGGGAGGAGGAAGAGGGGAATGAGGGGTGGAGGGGAGGGGACAGGGAGGACGACGACGACAAGACGGGAGAAGAAAGAGAGAAACAGAACGAGAACAAGAAGGAAAAGAAAGAGAACTAAAGATGACGTACAAAGAGGAGACAGAACAACAAAGAAAGAGAAAGAAAAAAATCCCCAAATAAACCCCAGAAGATGACACACGTAAAAAAAAAAAAAAAAAAAAAACTCGAACACTCCTCCCCCGCCATCACAACCACCGCCACCCACCATCAACACCATCACCACCACCGCCCCCCCCCCATCATCCCCCCAACCCCCGCGCCAGCCCACACCATAAATAAGGGAGGGGGGGGGGGGGAGGGGGGAGGGAGAGCAGCAGTAGCCTCTTTCTCCGCTCGTAAAATAAATTCAAGTGTCTTAATGCAATACTTTTAACTTACCTCGGCTAAATGTTATGACAGTTTATAAATAGACAGGCGGTTGAGGCGCTGACGGAGTGGGGAGGGGAAGGGGGTAGAGGTGGGGTGATGGGGTGGGGGGAGTGGTAGTGGGGGTAGTGGTGGGGGTGGGGGTGATTTTACGGTGGGGTGGTGGTAGTGGAAGGGGGAGGGGGTGATTTTGCGGTAGGGGCGGTGGGGGTTGGAGTGAGGGGGGGGAGGTGACGAGGGGATGTGGGGGGGGGGGGAGACAGGAAAGTGGAAGAGAGAAAGGAGGAGGGAGACTGCGAAGTGAAATGGGTCTACAGGTAGGTAGGTGGATGAAAATAGAATTTTAGTAAAATAATGGAAATGGATACATAGGTCTTTTGAAAAGACGGGAACCTCCCAATCTTCCTTTATCTCTCCCCCTTTTCCCTTCCCTTCCCTTCCCCCTTCCCTTCCCTTCCCTTCCCTTCCCTTCCCTTCCCTTCCCTTCCTTCCCTCCTTTCCCTTCCTTCCTTCCCCTCCTTTCCTTCCCTCCATCGCTCCCACCTTCTCTCCACTCCCATCCTCCATCTCAACAAAAATAATTAGAAAAGAACCTTTAAAAAAAAACACAAGACAAAAAAAAAAAAAAAAAAAAAATTAAAAAAAAAATAAAAATAAAAAAAATCCCACTTCACAACCCGTAAATAAGACGTTTACCGGCACTCCCCCGCGCCTCGCATCCGGCCCACGAAGCGGCTGGAGCGGCGACGACCTCCCGAAGGCCCCGCCGGAGATCACTCGCCGCCATCAACGTCGCCGATGAGACGTTGCGAAAATTTATGCGTGCGAGAGGAGCCGCGTCGGTGTGTGGAGGAGGGGAGGGGGGGGGAGGGGAGGGAGGGGGGGTTAGGGAGGGGAGGGGGGAGGGGAGGGGATGGGGAGGGAGGGGAGGGGAGGGGGAGGGGGGAGGGGAGGAGGGGAGGGGAAGGGGAGGGGGTAGGGGAGGGAGGGGAGGGGAGGGGAGGGGAGGAGAGGGAGGGGAGGGGAGGGGGAGGGGAGGGAGGGGAGGGAGGGAGGGAGGGAGGGGAGGGGAGGGGAGGAGGAGGGAGGGAGGGAGGTGGGAGGGGAGGAGTGGAATGGGTGAGGGAAGGAGGAGGAGGAGAGGAGAGGAGGGAGAAGGAGAGGGAGAGAGGGAAGAGGGAGAGAGGAGAGAGAGAGAGAGAAGAGAGAAGAGAGAGAGAGAGGAGAGAGAGAGAAGAGAGAGAGAGAGAGAGATAAGAGAGAGAGAGAAAAAGAGGGAAGAGAGGGAGAGGCGGGAGAAGACGGAAGTGGAGATTTGATAAAAGGAGTGCGGAGGGAGGGAGGGAGGGAGGAGGAAAGAGAAAAAGGAAGGAGGAGGAAGAGAGTGGAAAGGAAGGAGAAGGGGAAAGGAAGAGAGAGGAGGAAGGTGAAAGGTGATGATTGAGGGTGAAATAAGGAACTAGTGATGAATGGGTGATGGTGATGACGAAGAAGCAGATGATCATGACAATAATAGCAATCATAATAATCACGCACCAAATCATCCTCATCACCATCACTACAAAACAATACCAACAATACACAAAAGAAGCACAGGAAAACACACACAACAAGAAGAACAGAAAAGAATGAAGAAATCCACATCCTTGCAGAAAGCAGCACAATGACCTTACGAAACGGACGGCGCCTCTCGAAGGAAGGGAGGGGAGGGGAGGGGGGAGGGGGAAAGGGAGAAGGGAGAAGGGAGAAGGGAGGGGGGGGAGGGGGGGGGGAGGAGAGGGAGGAAGGAGGAAGGAGAGGGAGGGGAAGAGTGGAAGGTAAGAAAGGGAAAGAGAGATGAGGAAGAGAAGAAGAAAAGATAGAAGAGAGGAGGGACAAAGAAGTGAGAGATCACAGCATAGGATGAGAAAAAAGGGAGGGGTGGGGGGAAGGAGGAGAGGTGGGGAGGGGGAGGGGGGGGGGGCTTTTATCTCCGCGAGGTAAATCCTCTTAGGGCATCCGGGCATCATGAGAGAGGATCCGCGAACCTTGGGAGCTGGAGGAGGACTCGAGGACGGGGAGAGAGAGAGAGAGAGAGAGAGAGAGAGAGAGAGAGAGAGAGAAGAGAGAGAGAAGAGAGAGAGAGAGAGAGAGAGAGAGAGAGAGAGAAGAGAGAGAGAGAGAGAGAGACCGAAGCACGACGAAGAAGGGAAGCGTTAAAATGCAAAAGAAAATTGAACAAAAAGAAAACAAGACTAAAAAAACAAAAGAAGAAAAGAGAAAAGAAAATACAGACACCAACCAACACTCAAGGAAAATGAGAAGTGACCAGAAAGAAAGAGTAAAGAGATAAAGAGGAGAGAATAAACAGCAAAAACAGAAAGATTAGCGGAAAATCACCTCGACGTTACTCCGACACCGCTCTTTAATCTCAAAGGGAAAAAATACCAGAAAAAAGAAAAGAAAAAAAGTAACCATAAAAATAAAGTAATACATAAGTAACAAAGGAGACAAAGAAACAAACAAAGAATAACACAAACACAATAATAAATCAAGAAAAAATAACCAGATAACTTAGCCATAAAAACAACCAGCATCCAGGAATAGAAATAAAAACAAACAAACAAACAAAATAAACAAGTCGAGAATCGAATTAGAAACACCCAGAACATCACCAACAAACAAACAACCACCATCCAAAAATAAAGACACATTAACCAAAAAGAAAAACAACAATAATAATATATATATATATAATATATAATAAATATATAAATATAAAAAAGTCGTGATTCGAAACAAAATACCAAAGTTCAAGTGCAGGTTCTCAAGACGGAGTTGAAGATGCCTCACCTACCTCACCCACTCCCACTCTCTCTGCCTAATACTCGGTGCCCGGAACTCACCTGCAAAAGATGGAGAGGAAAAACGTTATTAAAAAGATCACCTGACAACAATTACAATATATATACATAAGCGCATTCTGTCGCAACGCGTATCTTAAATCTCCTAACAAAAATATCAGCGCCTAATGACACATTTCTCGAAAAATATGAGCGAAAACTCCGAAACGATGAGCAGCCATTATTTCCCAAATGACAAGCTCTCGAATAACCATAAAGACCTCAAAAACAGCATCTGAGGGAGGGAGGGAGAGGAGAGGAGAGGAGAGAGGAGAGAGAGAGAGAGAGAGAGAGGAGAGAGAGAGAGAGAGAGAGAGAGAGAGAGAGAGAGAGAGAGAGAGAGAGAGAGAGAGAGAGAGAGAGAGAGAGAAGAGAGGAGAAGAGGGAGAGAGAGAAGGGAAGAGAGGAGAGAGAGAGAGAAGAGAGAAGAGAGAGAGAGAGAGAGAGAAGAGAGAGAAAGAGAAAGAGTAAGAACGAGAGAGAGAGAAAAAAGCCAAAAGCAGCCTCACCCCCTCCAGCAGAGCAGGATGCCCCCCGGTGGGACTGCACCATCAACCGTGCAACACGCTTCCTTGCACGATTAATGAACCGTGTTTGCTGTTTGGTGGAGAGTAAAAAAGGCTCTAACTTTCCCCATCCAACGGTGTCCGTAACGCTCGTCTCGCCGCCCGTCACTCGGCGCTACCTGACCTCAACTGCTACGCGCGAGCGGAAACACAACGAGGAATTAGTCGCGTCTTGTTTCTCCAGGACGTATATACTTTTGATAATACATTTTTCTGATACTCTTCTTCTCTGTTCTCTCTCTCTCTCTCTCTCTCTCTCTCTCTCTCTCTCTCTCTCTCTCTTCTCTCTCTCTCTCTCTCTCTCTCTCTCTCTTCTCCTCTCTTCTCCTTCTCTCTCCTCTCTCTCCTCTCTCTCTCTTCTCTCTCTCTCGACTCACTCTGACACCAATGAAATATAAACACAACCCAATTCAAATAACATAATAACATCCTGTTCACATAATATACCACTTATAAAGGACTTACATGCCTGCAAGTACCCCAAGTGCATATCATTCTATAAGTAAAAAAAACTCATTTAAGATAAACCATCAAATACGCCAAGTACCCCAAGTGCATTCTATAAGTAAAAAAAAACTAATTTAAGATTCTGATAAACCATCAAATACGCTGCTATGATTAAACCGGCGGTCTTTTTATTCAATCTTTTGTGGTCTTGTGCATTACCGCTCGATGTAAAAAATCATCTTTAAAAACGTATACCTAAGCAGGAGGTGCCCTTCAGCTTTTTAAGAAGACGATAGCGCCGTGATAACGGTCCTTCACATCCCCCTCCCCTCTCCTGCCGCCCCCCCCACACCATCCACCATCACACTGGGTCCCAAGTACACCACAAATTACCTCTCTTGAAATCTTATAGGCTGGTCGCTTAGGCCTCGCAAATCACCTAGGAAACAGTGACGCAACTCGCCGGCTCTCTCTCTCTCTCTCTCTCTCTCTCTCTCTCTCTCTCTCTCTCTCTCTCTCTCTCTCTCTCTCTCTCTCTCTCTCTCTCTCTCTCTCTCCTCTCTCTCTCTCCTAACACCCCCATTCTCTTGCCATTCCCACCCCACTATCAGCGAGAGATACGATAGATAACACAGCCTGGTGCTAAGACTGCAGATGGCTCACCCCCCCCCCCAGCTTCTGCTTTTATCTTTGGCGCTAAGATAAGGAATGGAATGGAAGACTATAAATTCACGTGTTAAGATACACTTTGAAGGTTTAATGACGTGTGATATACATTATATGAATATATCACACATGGATAGCATGTCACATCAACAATATACTTTATGATAGTTTATTTTTTCATCTTTTTGGAGGGGGAATGACATGGGCGTTTGGGGGGAGGGGGAGGGGGGGGTAAGGACAGGTTGCTCTCTCTAACCGCCATTTCATTCTCATTACTCTTATCACCAGAGCCGCTCTCCCCACAATCACGCCACTTATCCCATCATCATTTCTTCCTCCACTTAAGATCTATCCACCTCCATCCTCCTCCTCCTCCTCTCTTCTTCTCGTCTCTTCGTCTTCTTCTTCTCTCTTCTTCTCTCTCTCCTCTCTCTCGTCTCGTCGTCGTCCTCCTCCCCCCACCACCACAACCAAACTCCTTAACACTCACGACCCAACAACTTAATTACGGGCGTGGCTTGTAGAGACCATGGGCGTGAAAACTGCGGTGCGCGGGCGGCATCCGAAGGCGCCCGTTGCGAGCGCACGTCCGCGGCGACATCTAAAACAGGCGTCACGGGTCTTCCGCTGCGACGCGGCGTGGCGGACGTCGCGTGCTTTCGATCCGCTAATTGGTCGATTTTCTTGGCTTTAACTTCTTCTCGTTCCTTAAAAAGTCAACCGGTGTTCAGAGAAATACGGGTAGATTTATGAATGGATTCGTAACGTATAAAAAAAATACGTAATGCCGAAAGAATACACACGAAAGTAGAATGATAACCACAAGCCGCACGCACACACACCACACAAAACACACACAAACCCCAAACACCCCAGCCCTACCCCTCAACAGCAACCCCTCTCCCCGCTCCCTTCCACCTCCATAACACACACAGCCCCCTCCCCACCCCCCCCTTCCCCCTACTCTCCCACACCCACACACGTACGTCCCAATCCGTCACGGCAGACACACAATCCGCGTCGATTCGCTCCCCGAACCGGCGATCTGCTCACTTCCCGGACCGCAGAAGCACCGCATCGTCTCGCCAATTTGCGGGGAATCGACTTTCTTTTCTTGCCTTTGCAGGACGCGGAATGCGAGCAGGAATCGCTTCTCTTTGCATTTATCTCCTCCTGGGTACGTGGCATTTTATTCACTTATTTCTATTAGTTATATTCATACTATTTATCATCCCTCTATATGAGATCTGATTTATTTCTATTTGTTATATTCATCTATTTATCTCCTCTAGGTACGTGAGATCTGATTTATTTTCTATTAGGTATATTCATCTATTATCTCCTCTAGGTACGTGGCATCTTTATTTATTCATTCTATTAGTTATATTCATCTATTTATCTCCCTCTAGGTACGTGAGATCTGATTTATTTCTATTAGTTATATTCATCTATTATCTCCCTCTAGGTACGTGAGATCTTATTTATTTCTATTAGTTATATCCATCTATTTATCTCCCTCTAGGTACATGAGATCTGATTTATTTCAATTAGTTATATCTATCTATCCTCTTTATCATCTTGGACGGTTCGTAAATGCTGCTCTCCTTACCCATCCTTCTACCCAGAACTTTATCTCGAACATTCCAACTCCTCCTTCGACATAACCACGGACCCGCCAACCATTTTGCGAATCCATCTGAGGACAAGGAAAGACACACACACTTCCGGCAAGATCCTTTTTCCCCCTTGACCCGCCCCTTACCACGCCCCCTCCCCCTCCCCCGCCCCCCCCCCCACGCCCCCCCCCACCCACGCCGTGACGGCCTCGGGTTCCTTGCCACGTTATCAGATTACACGCGCCAAGGCCTGCCCACCCAGGTATCCTGCTCGACGAGAACGGTTCAGCACCAAGAACCAGGCTGCTCCTGTCGCCCCCTGGTGTCTGTCCCTCCCTCCTTCCTCCCTTTTTTTTGTTTTTGATTTTATCTTATCCGTTTGGCTGTTTTTTATCGTTTTTTTTTCTCTCTCAAATCCAATATTTAATTTTCCGAAACCAAAAATTGCTCCGTACAATAATACGAAATTCAAAACAAAAAGAAAGAAAGAAAAATATTTCAAAATCATAAGCGAGGACTTTCAAGAAATCTAATTAAACATAATAATCAAACAATGTAAGAAAATTGAAAATAAAGTAAGCAATCCTTAGGACTCGTGTGTACAAAGGATATCCTATTCCGATCTTCCTTTCACCTTGCCGAAAGATAAAAAAAAAAACTAATTGACTTTCCACCTAACACCGGAAGGAAATGAAAAGACAAAAAGACAAAAAGAGAGAAAGAGAGGAAGAAGAAGAAAAAAACCCTGACTAGGCCTGCGTCCGCACAATACGGAGGAAACAGCCTTCCCGGACAATGGGGGGGGGGGGGTGTAATCCTGCATCCCCCCGAAAATCGCCAAATAATCCTTGGAAATCCGGATACTTTCCCCACCGGACAGTTTAAGAGGAAAGAGGATTTACGCGCCTCTCGCCTCTAAACAATATTTATTTATCATCCTACCAACTATATATTTATTCCATCCATCCGACCTTAAAAATAGGATTCGGATAGGCCATAGTTTCTCAATACTGTTATGACATTTCTCTTAAAAATGGATTCGGATAAATAAGAACACGAGGCCATAGTTTCTCAATATCGTTGTGATATTTTCATCATTTCCATCGTCCTTATCATCCTAATTGTCACAACTATTACCATTACCATCATCATGGCTCCCATTATAACTACTACCATTAACATTAGGGTCACATGACTAACATGCTATCATTATCGTCATTCGAATAATTATTGAGTTAGTCTGTACTAAATTAGTGACAACCCCCCCAACCCCCAACCCCCCCCCAAAAAAAAAAAAAGAAAAAATTAAGGAAAACAACGAATAAAACAAACCTGCGCCAAAAATACAATCAAATAACCACAAATGTAAAAGCCGGGGAATTCAATTCATTCCTCGGAGTGAAAACCGCACAGCCGAGGTGAATTGTCAGAGAGAGAGAGAGAGAAGAGGAGGAGAGAGAGAGAGAGAGAGAGAGAGAGGGAGAGAGAGAGAGAGAGAGGAGAGGGAGGGAGAGAGAGAGAGGGAGAGAGAGAGAGAGAGGAGAGAGGAGAGAGAGAGAGAGAGAGAGAGGAAGCGAGAGAGAGAGAGAGAGAGAGAGAGAGAGAAGGAGAGAGAGAGCAGAGAGAGAAGAGGGGGAGAGGGAGAGGGGAGAAAGGCAGAGGCAGAGGGAGGGGGGGGGGGGGAGGGAGGGGGAAGGGAGGGAGGGAGAGGGAGAGAGAGAGAGGAGGAGAGAGAGAGAGAGAGAGAGAGAGAGAGAGAGGGAGAGAGAGAGAGAGGAGAGAGGGGGAGAGGGAGAGGGAGAGGCAGAGGCAGAGGCAGAAGGGAGGGGGAGGGAGGGGGATGCGGGGAGGGCAGGGGGGGGGCTGGGGAGGGAAAGGAAAAAGAAAAAGAGGAGAAGGGAAAGGAAAAGGAAGAGAGAGAGAGGAGGAGAGAGGAGAGAGGAGAGAGAGAGGAGAGGAGCGGAGAGAGAGGAGAGAGAGAGGGAGGGAGGGAGGAAGGACGCGAGGGAGGGGAAGGAGGGGAGAGGGGAGGGAGGGAGGAGGGAGAGCGGAAGAGGGAGAGGGAGAGGGGAGGGAAAAATAGGAGAGGGAGAGGGGAAAGGGAGAGAGGAGGAGGAGAGCAGGGAGAGAGAGAGAGAGGGAGAGGGAGAGAGAGAGAGAGAGAGAGGACGGGAGGAGAGAGAGGGAGAGTAAGGGAGGAGAGAGAGAGTAAGAGAGGAGAGAGGAGAGAGAGGAGGAGTCAGAGCGGGAAGGGAGAGGGTAAGGTCAGGCGATACCCGAGGAGAGAGATCAAGAGATAGAAAGAAGAGAGAGGAACTATACCTAAACCAAATCCCGGAAATTCTCTGGGGGCCGGCACTAAAGCGGGCATG
>NW_020872962.1:33146-35443 GCF_003789085.1 Penaeus vannamei | reverse complement strand
TTAAGCAAAAACCTGTTGCCCGCGCATCGCTTAAAGTTCCTGCAGATCGACATGACACCCGCCTTCACCTCCACCTATAGCCCTTTCGGAGGGGCGAGTGGGGGGGGGGGTCCAAAAAGTAAAACATAAAGTGTACAGATGTGTCGATATGAAAAGTGCACGCAAAAAGCTGTACATATATATGCATATTCGGTTACCGTAAACTCATTTGGGCGTGGTTAATGGAGCCCAGAGAGAGAGAAGAAAACAAAAAAAGCCAAAACGACGAATTTAATCCCATAAAAAGTGAAGCGAGAGAAGCGAGTATCAAAACTGAGAAATCCCAGTTTATGAAAGATAAGGCAATCATTGAATTTGATAAATCCACATCTTAAATGCAACTACTAACACTCCTCCCTCCCCCCCCCGAGCACGGGGATATCGCCCCCTCGCGCCCCACTCCCCCTTCTCCCCCTGATCCACGCCTCCCTACTCTCGACAAATACACCCCTGACAGAGAACCCTGTACCGCCGCCACCCACCACGCCTCTACCCCACCCCAAGTTACCACCCAGACTGCGCTATTTCTGCTTCTTGCTTAACGACCCTCCCCCCCGTTAAATGTTTAAACAGAAGAGAAACAGAAAGGAAAGAACGAAGATTAGAATGGAAAGAGGAGGGGAATGACACGAGACGGGACACCAGCGACACGAGCCCCGGACACAGAAAGGAAGAGCAGATGCGATGAGCACAACCGACAGAACAGACAAGATAGATAATAGACAGATTAGAAGAGAGCGAGAGAAGCAAGAGCAAACATGCAGAGAAAGAAAGAAGAATCACAGAAAGAAAGAGAACAGAGAGAGAAGGAGAATATATAGGCTCGCGATCGGAAGTGCGAAATAATCTCCTAATTATGCAACGATCTATTTTTCCCGTTGCGCGTCACTTGTTGGCAGAAATACGTTGAAAATGTAGGGATTTTCTTGTCGCACCACGCGCCCTGTGCGTGAGTCCTCGGGCACTCACCCGAGCCGCGCTGCGCCAGAAACCGAAGCAGAGAGACAGGAAGGAGACTGGGTAATGTAGTGGGAGAAGGGAAAGACAGAAGATACGCGAGGAGTAGAAGAAGGAAAGGGAAAGAAAGATCGAGAGAAAAGGAGAGATGAAGGAGAAAAGAGAGAGGAGGAGAGAGAGAGAAGAGGAAGAGAGAGAGAGAAAGAGAGAGACGAGAGAGAGAAGAGAGAGAGAGAGAGAGATGAGAGAGAGAGAGAGGAAGAGATAAACGACAAAATCCCCCTCCCTCCCCCCCCCCCAAAAAAAAAAAACACGTCTACCTCCCCTGCTTAAGCACCTATTGTCCTTCTGTCGGATGTAACAAGCGCTCTCCCTTACACCTGCCGTTCGAGCACGCTGCCTTCCGCCCCCCCCCCCCCCCAGCACCTGTCCGCGCATGGGTACAACGCCTGGGTCGTGCATGGACTGGCCAAGCTTACACCCAAGCCTCATGATGGGCCATTGACATCAAACACCCTTGACAAGTGGATCAATAACTCAAGCCGGCCGAAACTAGGGCCTCATTTTGCTTACGCACACTCGCACGATAACACCACACATCACACAACCACTCCACACACACATACACACGAACACGCACACACACACACACACACACACACACTAGAACACCACAGCACACACCCACACAGGCACCATTCCCACGTTTTCACACACACCACACACAAAACCCAAATAAGGTATAGTTATACTTCACAAGTAAATACGTATTTTTCATAAACTAATATAGTCATGTAACTTATATCAAACGATACAGTGTCATAAGGTGTCACTTGTTACCTAGAAACAAGGCTACCGGTGATGACAACACGTGATGGTGACCCAGTGCACGCAAAGCTTCACTATACAAAGAGGACAACCCTAAGACCACACTGTAAAACGTATACTGATATTGTGTTGTAATGATAAAAAAGAAGAAAGAAAGGGAAGAAAGAAAAGAAAGAAAGAAAAAGAAAAAAGAAAAGAAGGAAAGAAAGAAAAGAAAAAACTAAAAAGAAAGAAAGAAAGGAAGAAAAAATACATATATACACAGGGGTTGGTCTATATTGACGCGAATCCTAAGAACAGAAGCCGATGTCAAACAAAAGTAAAGCAGGTTCCTCCAGAGGCAACTAACTACCTAAGGCATAATCAAAGTACAATATAAAAAAGCTCACCAAAAATGAGGAAAAAAATATAGAGAGAGAGAAAGAGCGAGATTAAGAAGACAAATACAAATACACGAAAGCTCGTCAACAAAA